>JBBPBX010041297.1:7500-14917 GCA_038048925.1 Garcialebias charrua
CGGCTGAGAAATGACTTGACTTTGGAGAGCAGTCGGAGCTGAAAGAAGCTGGTCTTGACAACAGAACTGATCTGTTTATCAAACTTTAAGTTGGAGTCAAGCTGCACTCCAAGATTTCTGACCACCGGGTTGAAGTGGGGGAGGGGAAAACCAACACTGGGACTGGGAAGGATGTTGCTGGTGTCATCAGGTGCACCAAATAAAATGCATTCAGTTTTATCTGTGTTTAGGTGGAGGAAGTTTTGAGAGAGCCAGTGCTTAATGTCATTTAAGCAGTTGACAAGAGTGTTTGAACTGAGTGAGGGGTTGGGAGTGACTGGCAGATAGATTTGTAAATCGTCTGCATACATGTGAAAAGACAGGTTATGACGTGTGATGATTGATCCTAATGGCAGCATGTAAAGAGAGAAGAGGACTGGCCCTAGAATAGATCCCTGTGGTACGCCAGAGGTCAGAGGGGTTGATGAAGAGGAGGACAGATCGCCTATCATGACAGAAAAAGTTCTCCCAGACAGGTAAGATTTGAACCACTCAAGCACAGCTCCCTGGAGGCCAACCTGCTGAGACAAGCGGTTGATTAGTACCTGATGGTCGACGGTGTCAAAAGCTGCTGAGAGGTCTAACATCACCAGCAGTGCAGGGTACAGTAGTCCCCGAATTACGAGCGCTCTGATCTACGAGGTTCCAGACTTACGAGCTGGCGAATTTTTGGAAAAAACGCAAAAAATACTGAGTTTTCATGTGTTTTTTCACCACAGTTAGTTAGTTAAACATATGGACACACGTTTCCGATCATTTTTATGCACTCATAAGCAGTTTTTGGATGAAAATAGAGTGTTTGTAGTCGCGCTAGCGAAACCGTTCCAATTTACGAGCGAAATTCCGGATTTACGAGAGACATGGCGGCCGTTCCAAATTACGAGATTTCCGGTTTACGAGCGCCTCGTTGTAACGGATCTCGCTCGTAAATCGGGGACTACCTGTATTTTGCATCCAGGGACAGAAGAATGTCATTCTGTACTTTGAGCAGTGCAGATTCAGTACTGTGACGAGCTCGAAAACCTGACTGAAATTTTTCAAACAGGTTGTTGAGTTCTAGAAAAGATTGAAGTTGAGTAAAAACAATCTTTTCCAGGACCTTTGATAGAAATGACAGATGTGAAACTGGTCTGAAATTAGAGAGAGCTGTAGGATCTAGGCCTGGTTTTTTGAGAAGAGGCCTGACCACAGCATGTTTGAAAGCAGATGGCACAAAACCTGAAGATAGACAGCTGTTAATAAATGACAAAACACAAGGACCAATTACATCAAAGGACTGTTTGAACATTTTAGAGGGAATGATGTCCAGAGAACAGTTAGTTGGTTTCATCTGCTGAACCACCTTGGTGAGGTGAGGGAGTGAAACCAGGTCAAATTGGTCAAAAACAGCTGTGGTTATTGCAGACGCACAAGACTGGATGGTGTTGGATGAACTGACAATGTTCTGCCTGATAGAGTCTATTTTGTTGACAAAATAGCTCTGAAAGTCATCGCAGGTAGACTGTGTGGCAGTTTTCAGAACATTGACAGATGGATTGATAACAGACTGGAGTGTGCTGAAAAGCGTCCGCGGCCGGTTGGAGCTGGTGGAGATTAAATTGGAGAGGTACTGTGACTTGGCCTATGATACTCACAGAGACAGTCTCTCAGTATTCCTTGAGATACATGAAGCCGGTCGCGCTTCCATATTCGCTCTGCTTTTCTGCAACGTTGTCGAAGAGCTCGCGTCGTTTCGTTGAGCCATGGTGAAGGTTTGTTCTTTGAAGATGCCTGTTTGAGAGGAGCGATGGAGTCCAAGATCGTTGTGCAGGTGTGATGGAAGGAGCTGATGAAGTCCTCAGGATGTAGAGATGGGTCCAGGCTGACAGCAGAGCAGAATTCAGTGCTCTTAAAGGCATCAGTGAACTCACTTGGAGTTAATGGGGTGATGGAGCGGCAGAAACGTGCTGGGAGAATAGCCTTCGGTGCAGGAGAGGTGAAAAATTCAAATAATATGGGAAAATGGTCTGAAATACAGGTGTCCAGGATCTCCACAGTAGGTATTTGAAGGCCGTGGGAGATAATTAAATCCAGTGTATGACCCTGACTGTGTGTGGCCCCCGAGACCGACTGTGACAGGTTGAAAGAGTCCAGGAGGTCCTGAAACTCACATCCAAGCTGATTACTTGGGCAGCAGGTGTGCACGTTGAAGTCCCCACAGAAAAGCCAAGAGTCAAACTTTGGCATTAGGTCAGCCAGTAGTTCTGAAAACTCACTGAGAAAGTTTTTGTTGTATTGAGGAGACCGATAAAAGAGGCCACACAAAATAGGTTTTGCAGATTCCAGCACAAAAATCATGCTTTCAAAACTGGAGTAATTTTTCTGAGGCAACAATCGGTACCTGAACGCCTCATTGAAAACTGCAGCCAGGCCCCCCCTCTTCCAGATCCACGCGGAGCGCTCAGATAAGAGAAGCCAGGTGGGAGGAGTTCAGTGAAGCCGCTGTTGTCTCCAACTTTCTGCCAGGTTTCCGTGATCAAAAACCAGAGGTGTCAAGTAACGAAGTATAAATACTTCGTTACTTTACTTAAGTACAAATTTTAGTTATCTATACTTTAGTAAAGTAATTATTTTTCAGCCTACTTTATACTTCTACTTCTTACATTTTCACGCAATTACTGGTACTTTCTACTCCTTACTTTTTAAAAATAGCCTCGTTACTTTTCTTTCATTTTGCCGTTTTTTTTTTGTAGAATATAGATATTCACGCAGGACTTTCCAAACATAAATATCCGCATCAGCAGCCGTCGTCACTCACCAGTGTTGCCAGATTGGGCGGTTCACCGCGATTTTCCTTCTGACTTTTGCGGGTAAAGAGTGCTTTGGGTGGGTGGGACTCTATCTGGCAACACCGTCACACGCGTGTGTCTTTACATCCGGGGCAGCGTCGGCAGCTCCGGGACCCTCCATCAATGTAGAAGCGTCTGCGGGACCGTGACCCTCCATCAGTAGTTGGGGCGTCTTCTATAGCACCTTCATCCGGCGAAGCCATGCTGTCCGTGACGCTGACTTGTTAGGGGCTCTGCTAGCGCTAGCATTAGCGTCTCGCGAGACAACGTTACCTCTCAACGAGAGATATCGCGGGAGTTTAATATCGCGAGATCTCGTACAACGAGATCTCGTTACATGCCTAAATTGAGGTAAGCTGAAAGTTTTTGTTTTTTTTATCAGTTGATTACTGACTTCTAGTGACCTAGTAACATACTAATGTTGTATAATAAATATAAACGTGAAAGACAACAAAACCAGGAGAACCCTTGACCAATTTGTTCTGCACCGGGCAACACCAGAGGCAGATATGGTATGTAAAAAAAAAAAAACTGCCATCTGGAAAAATATCCTTTGAGGAAGTGGAGAAGATCACTGAGTCTTCACCTGGTTGGCAGGTAAAAATTCAATAATTTCCAGTGTAGTGGTGAACCATGTTTAATTATTGATAGTTATAAACAAAAGTGTACAATTGACACGTACAAATAAATACATAATTGTGAATTTACTTTACACTATGCAAACATACAACCTTGTCCATCTTTAAAAAAACACAGTTCATATAGGTAAATTAATAAATACATTTCAAAATGTAGTTTAAATACAATGCTAAATTATAAATATAAACAATACACGTTTTTCCATTTATTTATCACTACATAACCTAGGCTATGTATCACTAATGAACTTTAACACCTTTTGGCAGGCTGAACATGTCTATGGATGAGCTGTATGAGGAATGTGTGACTGCAAACAGCCTGATAGACCACCTCACCACCTCACCTCAGGAGAAAGAAAGGTGGCAGTCCCAGGGAACAGCAGAGAAGTGGATGCAAGTTCTTCAGGCAGCTGACCTCCCCAACATCCAGCTGTTGTATCCTTTGTCCTCAGCATCCCATCTTCCACTGGGTTTGTGGAAAGGATTTTCTCTTTCATGAAAAGTAAGTGGACTGATGTGCAAAACAAATGTTCTACTGAACTAATTAGAAGTGAGCTCATTGTCGGTCTAAATTATGAAATGTCTTGCTCAGAGTTTTACTCTTTGGCACTGAAAAACAGAGCATTCCTTGCTGCAGCACGATCTCAGCAGAAATACAAATGGAAAAAATAGGTTGACTCCATAATGTAACGTTCCACTGTTTAGTTTACAAGTTTTTTATCTTTACTACAAGTGGAAAGCCATGGCCTTTGAGGCACAATGTGTTTATGTTTACAGATTTACTACAAACTTTATTTGCACGTTGCACTAAATGCACTATTACAGAATGTTCGTATTGATTTTTTGTTATTTAATACTGTTTTAAGTTATTAAGCAGGACAGAGGTCTGTTTAAGAAAGATACATAATTCTGTTTTAAGTTATTAAGCAGGACAGAGGTCTGTTTAAGAAAGATACATAATTCTGTTTTAAGTTATTAAGCAGGACAGAGGTCTGTTTAAGAAAGATACATAATTCTGTTTTAAGTTATTAAGCAGGACAGAGGTCTGTTTAAGAAAGATACATAATTCTGTTTTAAGTTATTAAGCAGGACAGAGGTCTGTTTAAGAAAGATACATAATTCTGTTTTAAGTTATTAAGCAGGACAGAGGTCTGTTTAAGAAAGATACATAATTCTGTTTTAAGTTATTAAGCAGGACAGAGGTCTGTTTAAGAAAGATACATAATTTTCAAAAGATGTTTGTTTCTGGCAATTCTATTTGCACTAAAAATAAATGGTTAATTGTGTAATAATTTGTTTATACATATTTTTATAATTCAAAAACACGTATCCAAATGAATTCAGGTTGATTTCAAAGTGAGGAGGGGCAGGCAGGGTGTTTGTGTGTGTGTGTGTGTGTGTGTGTGTGTGTGGGGGGGGGTTAAATGGGGTGACCAGCCCTGCCGAGAGGTGTCCCTTATTTATTTATCAAGGAGTTGGCAACCCTATTTTCAATGGGCATATATGCAGTTAAGACAGGTAGCTTAGTGCACCCCTAGTTTTTCAACATTAACAATATAATATAATCTAGTCTAAAAAAATGATTTTTGTGGGGGAGGTGGGGTTGTATACAATAGTATGTGTGGTGCGGCCTAAGCATTTGTCTTTGTTGTTGCTTTTTCTTACGCTACTTTTACTTTTATACTTTTAAGTAGTTTTTGAAACCAGTACTTTTTTACTTTTACTTGAGTAAAAAGCTAGAGTTGATACTTCTACTTCTACAGAAGTAATTTTAAACCCCAGTATCTATACTTCTACTTGAGTAATGAATGTGAATACTTTTGACACCACTGTCAAAAACAGATCCAGACGATGAGTGGAGATCAAATCACTTAATATAAAAGTTTTATTTGTGATTGATCTGGCGTTAAACAGCGCTGCACGTACTGGAACACAGCCAGTTACGTCACTCTCAGCTCGAGCGAGCGGGCGGAGGGTCTGTTTAACGCAGCCTCGCTCCACCGCCCTCACGGGGGGACAAGTTGGAAACTGATCGCTGGCGTCATGATTGATAGCAACAAGGCATCTGTTGCGGCGGGCAAAGGAGCGACGGACATCAAAGACGCTGAATTCAGGAGGTAAGTCAGCTGTCGGCGTGTTGTGAGACGAGAGATACTTTTTAAACCTCACCAGGACGCCCGCCCTCGTTCCACGTCTTCTGTGCCGCTTGTTGCGAGGCAACGTGGTCGTGTTGCGTTGTAGGTAGGCAGGAATAGACGCCAAGAAAGGTGGAGGTGGAGGAGGCTTGAAATGTCCATATTTGCCAGTAGCCGGTGTGTTGATCAGCGAGTCTTGGAGACTTAGAAGAGTTGAGCGATCATAAACCAGGAGCGAGGATGCATCGTCGATGAAAAAAAGGCAGAACACGAACAGTAGTAAAAAGTACAGGAGAGGAGTTAGAAAGCGTGCCAGGACAACCGGCGCCATCTTGAACAAGAAATAATAAACGGATGTTTCTTTACTGATGATTAACTTTTGAGCACAATTGAATTGAAGATGGCTGCAGCAGGCAATTGAAATAAGCCAACTCAAAAATGGTTATAATTCAGTTAATTTTACAGATATGGAGTTAAGTGATTGTTTGTTTAAAGTTATTTTATATATTCTTTTAAATAATGGGGTGATATAAGATTTTTTTCTTCTTTCTGCACTCTTTTCATTCAATGTTTTATTTTTGATGAATTTGTTTTATTTTGTCTCTTTTAAATGAATGAAATAAATAAATTAAATATTAAATGGCTTTACATCTGCTAAGTTCATGGCATAAACCAACACAGACATGTTCCTGTTTTTAGTGTTTACATGGCTTTATATTGTAGCTGTTATGATATGATGCGCAGCCACGGAGCTCCAGGGGGAAGCTGACAGCAGCTGCCCGCAATCAGAGCGCCATTCCCGGCATGAAAAAGAAAAACACACCGCTGAAGCCCAGAGCTCAAATGTCCAACATAAAACTAACTTGACCGCGGTTTAATGTGGCGCTATGGCTCTGCAGACATTGAACGTTGTTGTCTTGCGGTGTTTAAATACTTCCACACAGCGGACACATGTTACTTTGTTACGATGAAAAGTCGGCTACCTGCTAGCTAAGATGCTACTACTCACCCAGTGTTGTCAGAACTTGCGACAGAAACAAGCGTCCAGCTCCATGTATATCCATAACCAATTGTGACCAGCTCCATGTAAAAAATCCATAAACAAACGACCCGCTTTTTCAAAACGATGCCACAACAAACCCAACTGAGTACTCAGTTGTCCTCACGCTTGTAGCTGGCTGCAAACTGTGACATGGATTTCCTGAATGTGAGGCGGGTCTTGTTACTCTGGGTTCATGAGACACGCCTCCGTTCAGGAAATCCATTCCATAGTTTGAAGCCAACGTGCATCATGGATCAGAAAATATCGGCAGGTTGGATCAAAAATCTGATACGTAAATTATGCTGGTATCGGATGGTTTCCGCTTCTTGCTCAGAGGGCGGGCCAGAGGGAGGGCCAGGCTCCGTGATACACGGGCACCGGCCCGTGTGGGCCCGTGTCCAGAACCGCCACAGGCAGGCTCCATTCCCATAAAGGGAGCTAGCTCCCTTCATGTGAAAGGGAGACAATTAAACTCACTCCATCTTTAAAAACTGTTAGGATAGGCTAAGGGCTTGGTGACTGTACAGTACTTTACATGTATTCATTTCGGAAAAAAAAAATATATATATATATATTACGAGCGCCAGGAGCGTCAGGAAGGACATCTGGTGTAAAAATAACTGCAAAGTCTCTGTGTGAGTTAGCCCACTGTGGCGACCCCTGAAGAAGAGAGCAGCTGATATATATATTTTTTTTTTTTTTTGGGTGATCCTACTTACAAATTTTTGACATACG
>JBBPBX010041297.1:15044-28936 GCA_038048925.1 Garcialebias charrua
CGTTTGTTTACATGCGAGTAATACAGTTGAAGACAGTCCAAACTTTGTTGTTTTAGTTCATTAAAAATGTGGGAACACCACTCGTTTTGTTAAAAGAGGAGGGACAAATAAAAAGAAATTACAGATGTTACCTGATCGCGCAGACATAATTTAAAAATACATAAATAGCGAACGCGTTTGCTCCGGCCTCTCGGCTAAGGTTTGTTAGCAGCTATCTCGGCTAAAAATACCGGTCGCGTCTGAGATCTATCGTTTTAAGACAGTAAATCTTCCAAAACTCTCATTAATAAACCCTCCCCGAATAAAAAGATGTTACCTGATCGCGCAGACATAATTTAAAAATACATAAATAGCAACGCGTTTGCTCCTGTCTCTCGGCTAACGTTTGTTAGCAGCTATCTCGGCTAAAAGTCACGGTGTTCTGTAACACCGGTCGCGCCTGACATATATCATTTTAAGACAGTAAATCATCCAAAACTCTCATTAATAAACCCTCCCTGAATAAAAAGAAATTACAGATGTTACCTGATCGCGCAGACACAGCCATAGAGAAGGATGCAGGAACACTCTTTCTTTGTTTTGGGTCCGTGTTGAAAACACTGTTGTTTTAGCCAAAGATTTAGCTTGGTCCGGTTGTTGGTGCAGCCGCGAACAGCACAGCAGGTACCTGAACCCCGGTAGGACATTTCAGTAAACGTTCCGTTTAAACAAAAGCTGTGTTTGCTCCGATAAAATGAATGAAAATAACTTTCAAAAACACCCGCGATCCATACTCCGCCTATGGAATACAGGCACTTCCGGTGTCGGACAGGAAGTACAATGCACATTCGTTTCTACAGTGACACCCCCAAGAATAAGGTGGATAAACATCCCTTTGAATGGAGGCCAGATCTTATCTGTAGTGGCTTGTTATCATCCCCCCAGCAACACCTGAGGCTCTGTCCTCCCTGACTGAATTCATAGGAAATTTAAAATTCAAAGAGATTTTTTTTGGCAGGAGATTTCAACATTGACTGGGATAATTTTCAGCAAACAAATAATTGTTTTTACCGTGTTAATCTTGTAAAGTCCTTCTGTGCTCACTCGCTCCTGTGGCCACCATTTTCAGCAGGGCAAATGACGCGCTGACGCGTCGCGTAGCGGTGATGACGCATAATAGATGTGACTTAAATAAAGGTGCGACATGTTTTTCCAATTTATTGCCAATAATTGGACAAAGCGACTTATAGAGAGGTGAGACTTATCAGGCGGAAAAATACGGTAATTTAAAACGACACACAGAAATAACTTGAGCAATAACGGAGTTCATAGAGAAAAACATGATGCCCATTAATATAGTGACCAAGCCTGGGTTTACGGCTTTGGTCAACACAGTGGAGAAGCGTACAGAACAACCTCGCACACACATTTTAGCCAAGTTGCTATCCTGGAGCTACACAAACAAGGCAGACACAGAGTTGCAGAGGAGCTGAAAATTGTGGAGTTATTTGCAACTGAAACAGATTGATTTATTGCTTGTGTTTGCTGAAAATACATGAAAAGACATTGAAAAATAATTGCATATTAAATCGCAATCACAATACCTGTATAGACGTTTTTAAAAAATCGCAGTTAGAATATTTTCCAAATTTTTTTAGCCCTAGAACCAATGGATGGAAAGTAAAATGGGTCCAAGAATGGATACTTGGGGAACTCTACATGAAAGGGGCAGAGGAGGACTGACAGAAATGTAAGACCTGAACCAGTCCAGAGCAAAACATTTGATACCACAGAGCTCCAAATCCTGAGGTCATCTGGGTCAAAGGTCTGTAGCCAATAAAATAACTTTATAAAGATGCAACTGAACCCAACCTTTATAAAGTTTTTAGACAGACGTAAGTTTAGAAACGAGTCTAAAACTGGAGGACACGAGTCCAGATTACCGGTAGGTGTCTTTATCAACAGCTGCATACGAAAAAAGCTGGAACAAGAACTTGAGCTGAGATTTATAATAATAATAATAATAATAATAATAATCGTTTGATTTAAAAGCGCCTTTCAGGACACCCAAGTACACTTACTTTTTTTAAGTTAAGGAGATTGCTGTTAGAACGCTGTACCTTCAGAACCAACAGCCCAGATGAGTTCTACCGTGCTGCTTATTAACCCTTACTGATTGGACAGGTGAACAGAACCTCCGAAGAATCCTGGTAAAATCACAAGTACTGTACATGCCTCGTCCACCTGCAGACCTGTAGACCTGCAGTCAGAGAGCAGAACAGCTGCTTACCTGGAGCACTCACCTGGAGTCGGTTGGCTCCACCCGCACGTTGTCATAGACCTTGAACTGGACTCTGTTCCTGACCAGAGATTCCAGTACGGCCTTCACAGGAGAAAGGTGGGACAAGTTCTGGTCCGTCATGAGACAGACGTTCTGAGCTCTGAGGTTCTTCAGGTCCTGTGGATGACCCGCAGGTCCACAACAACAGAACCAACATCAGTACTAGCCCTAGAACAATTAGAGGAACTTGATTATTTTTACTTTACAAGCAGAACCTTCTTAGAGGTTTCTCTAAGAAGGTTCTGATGGTTACTGGCGTACGAACGTTTCTATGGTTGCTGGCATTTTTTGCTACATGCTTCGGTATTTCTTGTTGTTGTTGGTTTTTTTTAGCGAGTCGAGACGGTTCTACTCGTCCTAAGCAAATACCAAAAGCCAATCAGATTTCATCACTAATATTTTAACTAAGTTCTCTATTCTAGAATTTTAAAATTTTATAAATTGCAATTTTTTATAATTGATCTTCAGATGCTTAAATGGACTTGCACCCAAACCATTAATCAATGATACAGAACCTGCAGGGCTGCAGCAGATCTACCAGAGCGGCTTTAAATGGTGACAATAAGGTTCCTTTTAATAGAACCACGTTTTCTCAAAGTTCTCTCTGTGAGAGGACCCACAGTTTGGAACTCACCCCCTGTCAGTTTAAAGTCTGTAACCAGATTCAATAAGTTTAAATACAAACCGATTCCAAAAAAGTTGGGACACTAAACAAATTGTGAATAAAAACTGAATGCAATGATGTGGAGGTGCCAACATCTAATATTTTATTCAGAATAGAACACAAATCACAGATCAAAAGTTTAAACTGAGAGAATGTATCATTTTAAGGGAAAAATATGTTGTTTCAAAATTTCATGGCGTCAACAAATCCCAAAAAAGTTGGGACAAGTCCATTTTTACCACTGTGTGTCATCCCCCCTTCTTCTTACAACACTCAACAGACGTCTGGGGACAGAGGAGACCAGTTTCTCAAGTTTAGAAATAGGAATGCTCTACATTCATGTCTAATACAGGCCTCTAACTGTTCAATCGTCTTGGGCCTTCTTTGTTGCACCTTCCTCTTTATGATGCACCAAATGTTCTCTATAGGTGAAACATCTGGACTGCAGGCTGGACATTTCAGTACCGGATCCTTCTCCTACGTAGCCATGATGTTGTGATTGCTGCAGAATGTGGTCTGGCATTATCTTGTTGAAAAATGCAGGGTCTTCCCTGAAAGAGATGACGTCTAGATGGAGCATATGTTGTTCTAGAACCTGAACATAGTTCTCTGCATTAATGGTGCCTTTCCAGACATGCAAGCTGCCCATGCCACAAGCGCTCATGCAACCCCATACCATCAGTGATGCAGGCTTCTGAACGGAGCGTTGATAACAACTTGGGCTATCCTTGTCCTCTCTGGTCCAGATGACATGGCGTCCCAGTGTTCCATAAAGAACTTCAAATCGTGACTCATCTGACACAGAACAGTCTTCCATTTTGCCACACTCCATTTTAAATGACCCCTGGCCCAGTGCAAACGTCTGAGCTTGTGGAGCTTGCTTAGAAATGGCTTCCTCTTTGCACTGTAGAGTTTCAGATGGCACGGTGGATTGTGTTCACTGACAATGCTTTCTGGAAGTATTCCTGAGCCCATTCTGTTATTTCCTTGACAGTGGCATTCCTGTTTGAGGTGCAGTGACGTTTAAGGGCCCGGAGATCACGAGCATCCAGTAGAGTTTTACGGCCTTGACCCTTACGCACAGCGATTGTTCCAGATTCTCTGAATCTTTTGATGATGTTATGCACGGTTGATGATGATAACTTAAAAGTCTTTGCTATTTTACGCTGGGTAACACCATTCTGGTATTGCTGCACTATCTTTCTGTGCAACAATGGTGGAATTGGTGATCCTCTTACCATCTTGGCTTCTGAGAGACACTGACACTCTGAGAAGCTCTTTTTATACCAATCATGTTGTCAGTCGACCTAAGTTGTAGAAGTCGTTTAGAATTTCTCGTCTGCCAGCTGGGCAGACGAGTTGGGGTAGACATTAGTGAGCAAGTCGCTCCTTAGCTCGGGGTGATATTTAACACTTTGAAGATTCACACTATTCCCTGCAGTGTGCTTTCTGCTTGCAAGACTTGTGCCGGGGGGTCAAGTTCAGCTGGTTGCCCAGGAGCTCGTCTGGATCAAATGTAGAGGGCCTGTGGCATGGGACATGAGTCACTCCTTTCATTCCCCGCTCCTTACAGCAATTTGTTTAGAAGTCGAAACGTTTTCTGCAACAAATAAAGTCCAGTTGATCCTGTATTGAACGCCTTTTTTGATTTCATCATGTCCTGGACGACTGAGAATCTTCACCAGCAGACCTAAGTTGTGTTAATTGGTCTTCCAGCTGTTCATTATATGCTCAATTTCCTTTTCCCAGCCATTTCTTGCTACTTGTCCCAACTTTTTGGAGATTTGTTGACACTGTGAAATTTTGAATCAACATATTTTTCCTTTAAAATGTTACATTTACTCAGATTAAACTTTTGATCTGTCATCTATGTTCTATTACGAATAAAATATTGACATTTACCATCTCCACATCATTGCATTCAGTTTTTATTCACAATTTGTTTAGTGTCCCAACTTTTCTGAGAGAGCAGAGACGAGGAGAAACCTGTTTCTGCACTGAAACTCAAAGAATACTTCCTAGGCATCCTAGGAACAAAGAAACGAGACGGGACAGAGCCAGCACATTCCCTAAGTGGACTGTGAGTAATCCATCCAGACAGTTATCCATCGAACCAGGTCGTCCAGAGGAAGACTAGTCAAGGTAACTCTGGAGATTTCTCAACTTACAAGCTACCAATCTGCACCCATCCTGCCTGTTATCTCCAGAAACTGTTCACGGGACAACTCATGATTTCATCTATTTGCTGGTGACCCTAAATCACAACTTATCAGATCAAATTAGCTCATATTACAACATTTTAACCACTTCACAATAACCGCACATTAAACTCAAAGTTCAGCTTAGAAACAACCAGTCCCAAGTCTGCCTTTAAGTTGAATCTATTTTACTCATCAAACACATTTGATGTTCAGTCAATTTTATCATGCATATATAATCACAGATTCTTATTTTTATAATAAAATACATAAAATCAACTGAATTTGTGATTATTTTGGCATATCTGTTTGTTTTTTTGTTTTTTTTCATTCATTCATTCAACCTTTATTTATACAGGCTAGCCTCGTTGAGCCACAGGGACTCATTTACAGGAGGGACCTGTCTCACTCACACCCAGGGTCAATTTAGAGTCACCAATCAGCCTAACACACATGTTTTTGGTCTGTGGGAGGAAACCGGAGCACCCGGAGAAAACCCACGCATGCACGGAGAGAACATGCAAACTTCACCCAGAAAGGCCCCCGGGCCGGGACTTAAACCGGGGACCTTCTCGCTGAGAGGCAGCAGCTCTACCAGTTGTGCCACCGTGCTGCCCAATTTTAATTGGTTTTAATTGATTAGATGCCCTATAAACACGAGAAAAGATCTCACGTACATTATTTTGTAGGTGTAGGCATGTTTCTATGGTTACTGGTGTAGGCATGATGTTTATATGGTTACTGGTGTAGGCATGATGTTTCTATGGTTACTGGTGTAGGCATGATGTTTCTATGGTTACTGGTGTAGGCATGTTTCTATGGTTACTGGTGTAGGCATGTTTCTATGGTTACTGGTGTAAGCATGTTTCTATGGTTACTGGTGTAGGCATGTTTCTATGGTTACTGGTGTAAGCATGTTTCTATGGTTACTGGTGTAGGCATGTTTCTATGGTTACTGGTGTAAGCATGTTTCTATGGTTACTGGTGTAGGCATGATGTTTCTATGGTTACTTGTGTAGGCATGTTTCTATGGTTACTAGTGTAAGCCTGTTTCTATGGTTACTGGTGTAGGCATGTTTCTATGGTTACTGGTGTAAGCATGTTTCTATGGTTACTGGTGTAAGCATGTTTCTATGGTTACTGGTGTAGGCATGTTCCTATGGTTACTGGTGTAGGCATGTTTCTATGGTTACTGGTGTAAGCATGTTTCTATGGTTACTGGTGTAGGCATGATGTTTCTATGGTTACTGGTGTAGGCATGTTTCTATGGTTACTGGTGTAAGCATGTTTCTATGGTTACTGGTGTAGGCATGATGTTTCTATGGTTACTTGTGTAGGCATGATGTTTCTATGGTTACTTGTGTAGGCATGTTTCTATGGTTACTAGTGTAAGCCTGTTTCTATGGTTACTGGTGTAGGCATGTTTCTATGGTTACTGGTGTAGGCATGATGTTTCTATGGTTACTTGTGTAGGCATGATGTTTCTATGGTTACTAGTGTAAGCCTGTTTCTATGGTTACTGGTGTAGGCATGTTTCTATGGTTACTGGTGTAAGCATGTTTCTATGGTTACTGGTGTAAGCATGTTTCTATGGTTACTGGTGTAAGCATGTTCCTATGGTTACTGGTGTAGGCATGTTTCTATGGTTACTGGTGTAAGCATGTTTCTATGGTTACTGGTGTAGGCATGATGTTTCTATGGTTACTGGTGTAGGCATGTTTCTATGGTTACTAGTGTAAGCAGGAAGTTTCTATGGTTACTTGTGTAGGCATGTTTCTATGGTTACTAGTGTAAGCCTGTTTCTATGGTTACTGGTGTAGGCATGTTTCTATGGTTACTGGTGTAAGCATGTTTCTATGGTTACTGGTGTAAGCATGTTTCTATGGTTACTGGTGTAAGCATGTTTCTATGGTTACTGGTGTAGGCATGTTCCTATGGTTACTGGTGTAGGCATGTTTCTATGGTTACTGGTGTAAGCATGTTTCTATGGTTACTGGTGTAGGCATGATGTTTCTATGGTTACTGGTGTAGGCATGTTTCTATGGTTACTGGTGTAAGCATGATGTTTCTATGGTTACTGGTGTAGGCATGTTTCTATGGTTACTGGTGTAAGCATGTTTCTATGGTTACTGGTGTAGGCATGATGTTTCTATGGTTACTGGTGTAAGCATGTTCCTATGGTTACTGGTGTAGGCATGTTTCTATGGTTACTTGTGTAGGCATGTTTCTATGTTTCTATGGTTACTGGTGTAGGCATGTTTGTATGGTTACTGGTGTAGGCATGCTTGTATGGTTACTGGTGTAGGCATGTTTCTATGGTTATTGGTGTAGGCATGTTTCTATAGTTACTGGTGTAGGCATGTTTCCATGGTTACTGGTGTAAGCATGTTTTTATGGTTATTGGTGGAGGCATGTTTCTATGGTTACTGGTGTAGGCATGTTTCTATAGTTACTGGTGTAGGCATGTTTCCATGGTTACTGGGGTAAGCATGTTTTTATGGTTATTGGTGGAGGCGTGTTTCTATAGTTACTGGTGAAGGCATGTTTCTATAGTTACTGGTGTAGGCATGTTTCCATGGTTACTGGTGTAAGCATGTTTTTATGGTTATTGGTGGAGGCATGTTTCTATGGTTACTGGTGTAAGCATGTTTCTATGGTTACTGGTGTAGGCATGATGTTTCTATGGTTACTTTTGTAGGCATGTTTCTATGGTTACTAGTGTAAGCCTGTTTCTATGGTTACTGGTGTAGGCATGTTTCTATGGTTACTGGTGTAAGCATGTTTCTATGGTTACTGGTGTAGGCATGTTCCTATGGTTACTGGTGTAGGCATGTTTCTATGGTTACTGGTGTAAGCATGTTTCTATGGTTACTGGTGTAGGCATGATGTTTCTATGGTTACTGGTGTAGGCATGTTTCTATGGTTACTGGTGTAAGCATGTTTCTATGGTTACTGGTGTAGGCATGATGTTTCTATGGTTACTTGTGTAGGCATGATGTTTCTATGGTTACTTGTGTAGGCATGTTTCTATGGTTACTAGTGTAAGCCTGTTTCTATGGTTACTGGTGTAGGCATGTTTCTATGGTTACTGGTGTAGGCATGATGTTTCTATGGTTACTTGTGTAGGCATGATGTTTCTATGGTTACTAGTGTAAGCCTGTTTCTATGGTTACTGGTGTAGGCATGTTTCTATGGTTACTGGTGTAAGCATGTTTCTATGGTTACTGGTGTAAGCATGTTTCTATGGTTACTGGTGTAAGCATGTTTCTATGGTTACTGGTGTAGGCATGTTCCTATGGTTACTGGTGTAGGCATGTTTCTATGGTTACTGGTGTAAGCATGTTTCTATGGTTACTGGTGTAGGCATGATGTTTCTATGGTTACTGGTGTAGGCATGTTTCTATGGTTACTGGTGTAAGCAGGAAGTTTCTATGGTTACTTGTGTAGGCATGTTTCTATGGTTACTAGTGTAAGCCTGTTTCTATGGTTACTGGTGTAGGCATGTTTCTATGGTTACTGGTGTAAGCATGTTTCTATGGTTACTGGTGTAAGCATGTTTCTATGGTTACTGGTGTAAGCATGTTTCTATGGTTACTGGTGTAGGCATGTTCCTATGGTTACTGGTGTAGGCATGTTTCTATGGTTACTGGTGTAAGCATGTTTCTATGGTTACTGGTGTAGGCATGATGTTTCTATGGTTACTGGTGTAGGCATGTTTCTATGGTTACTGGTGTAAGCATGATGTTTCTATGGTTACTGGTGTAGGCATGTTTCTATGGTTACTGGTGTAAGCATGTTTCTATGGTTACTGGTGTAGGCATGATGTTTCTATGGTTACTGGTGTAAGCATGTTCCTATGGTTACTGGTGTAGGCATGTTTCTATGGTTACTTGTGTAGGCATGTTTCTATGTTTCTATGGTTACTGGTGTAGGCATGTTTGTATGGTTACTGGTGTAGGCATGCTTGTATGGTTACTGGTGTAGGCATGTTTCTATGGTTATTGGTGTAGGCATGTTTCTATAGTTACTGGTGTAGGCATGTTTCCATGGTTACTGGTGTAAGCATGTTTTTATGGTTATTGGTGGAGGCATGTTTCTATGGTTACTGGTGTAGGCATGTTTCTATAGTTACTGGTGTAGGCATGTTTCCATGGTTACTGGGGTAAGCATGTTTTTATGGTTATTGGTGGAGGCATGTTTCTATAGTTACTGGTGAAGGCATGTTTCTATAGTTACTGGTGTAGGCATGTTTCCATGGTTACTGGTGTAAGCATGTTTTTATGGTTATTGGTGGAGGCATGTTTCTATGGTTACTGGTGTAAGCATGTTTCCATGGTTACGGGTGTAGGCATGTTTCTATGGTTACTGGCATATGCATGTTTCTATGGTTATTGATGTACTGACGTTCCTACGGTTACTGGTGTAGGCATGTTTCTATGGTTATTGGTGTAGGCATGTTTCTATGGTTACTGGTGTAGGCATGTTTCCATGGTTACTGGTATAGGCATGTTTCCATTACTGGTGTAAGCATGTTTCTATTGTTACTGATGTCAGCATGTTTCTATGGTTATTGATGTACTGACGTTTCTACGGTTACTGGTGTAGGCATGTTTCTATGGTTATTGGTGTAGGCATGTTTCTATGGTTACTGGTGTAGGCATGTTTCCATGGTTACTGGTGTAAGCATGTTTTTATGGTTATTGGTGGAGGCATGTTTCTATGGTTACTGGTGTAAGCATGTTTCCATGGTTACGGGTGTAGGCATGTTTCTATGGTTACTGGCATATGCATGTTTCTATGGTTATTGATGTACTGACGTTCCTACGGTTACTGGTGTAGGCATGTTTCTATGGTTATTGGTGTAGGCATGTTTCTATGGTTACTGGTGTAGGCATGTTTCCATGGTTACTGGTATAGGCATGTTTCCATTACTGGTGTAAGCATGTTTCTATTGTTACTGATGTCAGCATGTTTCTATGGTTATTGATGTACTGACGTTTCTACGGTTACTGGTGTAGGCATGTTTCTATGGTTATTGGTGTAGGCATGTTTCTATGGTTACTGGTGTAGGCATGTTTCCATGGTTACTGGTGTAAGCATGTTTCCATGGTTACTGGTGTAAGCATGTTTCTATTGTTACTGATGTAAGCATGTTTCTATGGTTACTGGCATATGCATGTTTCTATGGTTATTGATGTACTGATGTTTCTATGGTTACTGGTGTAGGCATGTTTCTATGGTTACTGGTGTAGGCATGTTTCTATGGTTACTGGTGTAGGCATGTTTCTATGGTTATTGGTATACGCACGTTTGTATTGTTACTGGTATATGCACGCTTTCATAAGTCTGGATTTATTTGAGCAGTTTCTGACTTGAAGCGTGCACCATGTTTCAGTACACGAGGCTCCGGATGTCACCGGGTGTTTGTGGTTAATCTCTGAGCAACAGTGATGAGGATGATGAAGGTGATTACCATGCCGACCTCTCTGCTGACTCCTGCTCCGTAACGAATGTTAGAGCTCGCCATCTGTAACAGAACCCCAGCTGAATGTCCAACTGTCTGTCAGAACTCCTCAGAGTCATGTCAGGTGTGTTTTACCTCGAAGGCATAGTCCGTCTTCCTGGTGGCCCAGCTTCTGGCTTCACCACCTGTCAATCAAATCAGTCAAACTCAGGTCAGTATCTCAGTATCACAAGATGAAGTTCCGTTTGTTCAGAAACTAAATGGGTCAAGTAACTCCACTAATCCACTGATCAGAACCAAGTGTTCCTGCAGACAGGTCATACCTTGATGGAAGTTGTTGGAGTGGGCTGGACATCTGCACCTGTACGCACAGACAGACAGAACGTCAGGTTAAAACGAAGTAAAAACAAACAACTCATTGTGACTCTTCTTCTGTTGGATTGACACAGTCCTCATCCAGACCCCAATCAGGTCTGGTTCTGGTCCACATACATAGTTCAAGTTGTGTTTATTTGTCATATGCAGGTTAACACAGTGTTAGTACAATGAAATGTTCAGGATGAGAAGAACCCATTTGACTTGCTAAAAAAATCAAAGAACAAACAAACAAGAAATACTAAAAGCATGCAATAAGGGTTCAGAAATAAAGTACTGGTACCACAAAGTGTGGTGCAAGCAGGATGAATTTAAATGAATAAGTATTTCAAGGTAGTAATATAAAATATCAATGGTGCAAATATCTACTGTACTGTATATATATTGAGCATGCATCAGGATGAAGCAAACATGAGGGTAACCACCATATTGTGTCTTTAAACACATACAGTGCCACCCAGATGTAAAGGATTTTAGGAGGTCAATATTAATACTGACCTCTTTATCCTTAATTAATTACTTATTCAGATTGAATAGTAATTTCACGGATTCTTTTCTTTTTCAGTTTACCCAATATTTCTGTGATCTTTATGATGGATAAATAAATAAAGCCATTAAGTGACAGAGAACGTTGACTTAGTTTGGTATGTCAAAGACACTACCATTTATTTAAAATAAATCAACTAAATTAACACCATTACACTTGATTGACATGATTTCACTTTCTTGCAATTTAACACGTCAGCACATTTAAATTGCAACACAACAGACATAAATACAGGATGTCATTATACTTAGTCTGTGGCTCTTTAGCTTAAATATAGTTACCAGATTGAAATAAGGAGAGATTTAAGAGGAATTGGGAGAGGTTGGAGAGGTTTATGCTGCGTTCCAGTTGTCCTCGGAGGTCGTAATTACGAGCTTCCGAGCAGTAAATATGAACTGGAACGCCCCCTCAGGTCGTAATTACAACTCGTGAACTCTGTGTAGCCGCACGGCACCCGAGATCTCCGAGATCATCGTTTCAAGATGGCTGCTCCTCGCATCAACAGTGAGTGAAAGAGTCACTTTTTACCCTTTTTCGCAGTTCTGTGTGGTTTACTCAACCGTAACTTCACATTAATGCATTCAGGCACTGTGGTTCTTTACAGTAACGATAATGATATGTTTAAACAGCCTCTGTGCGTCGACAACGGCTCGCTAAACGGGTGTGAGGCGGCATTGTTGTTGTTTAGCACAGTACTCGTTTTAGCTGTTCAGCGTTCATTGTTTATCATTAACTCAGTAACACATTTCGTACTTTACAGTGATTATTATACAATAAGTCGCCTAATAATTAGAGGGTGTTTCTAAGCTGTTTGTGTTTTCTAAAGAACGTGATTGTTGTGTTGATGATGTAGCTGCGTCGGAGACCTGCAACCTGTTGTTCTTTGTTCACCTTTACATGTGTTTTTAGCTAGTAAACTAATGTTTTGCACCATAAACTGTTTTTAAAAGGTCTATCAATATTTATCTTGGCTTGTCAGGGTGGGAATCCAGTTTAACATTATCAATTATTTAGTTTAAAAAAAAATGCAAAACTTGAAACCCAAACCATCCTGTTCATCCACAGCTGTGTGTGTCTGTGTGTTGGTGTGTGTGAGACAGTGAAAATCGAGCTTATTTATTATTGTGGGTTAGTTTTGTGAGTTACTGCTATGATGTGATTTGTTGTTCACCATGTGTATATTATATGTATACAGCAAATTCTACCATTGCTGTTCATTGTTCTTTAGTTTTAGCAGGTCGCTTTCGTAAATGAGCCCATGAGGTTCAAAAGATTTACCTGACTAAATAAAGGTTGAATGAATGAATGAATGTTTCTTTGCAGTTTATGTGGACATGGATGCGAAGATGTTCCTGGACCCAAACAGACAAACCCGTTTCCCTGGTCCCTTGTTCCAGAGGAATGGTGACTCCTTGACATATTTTATGGATGAAAATCTAACTGTACACGTCCAGTTAGTGCAACTCAACGACTCTACAGCAGTATTGTATTCTCTGCATGTGCCAGCTGCTACTGGAAGTGTCTTTATGGGTCCAACATTCCTAATTATGATTTTTTTTGTAGTTAGTAATTTTGATTTAGTTTTAGCTGGTAGCTCATTTTACCGAGATCTCAGACCTACCTCAAATTGTACCTGTGCCTTGTTGTCAAACAGTACTTTATTAAAAACAATTTGAAATAACAAATGCACAAATTCTTCTGTCTTACTTCACAATAAGCGTGGTTTTTCATTAGAATAAAGGAAAGGAGGTAATGAAAAGAAACTATTTAGAATAAAAGTAAATTCATTGTAAAAGAGGAACACCTCTGGTATAAAAACACGACAATTTGTCATGATGCACTGAATAGTTTTTCATTAATGTTGTTGGAAACCGATGTACTTGCAGATAAACTAGTGCTATTTGTTTTAGCCTTTCCTGTACTTCATGCATTTCACACATCTTCTGTCTATTCCTGACATTCGAACAAAGTGTTTTACAGCAGTTTGTATTTAAAAAAAGGTTTTACACAGTTGTCCTAATTGATCTATAATTAAAATTGTTAAAATCAAGTACATATTATGTCTGTCTTTGAACTTGAGATAATTTCTTTCCCGACTTCTCAGATACTTTGAAACTTTTAATCAGGTGTTTTTGTTGTGGGAAACTAAGTTTTGCAGCTGGTTTTTGAAGCATGTTTTTGTAGCTGTAAAAAGTGTGTTTACCTATACCAGCTTATGTTTTTGGCGTGGTTTATCCACACTCATATAAATGACAGCGAGAGAGTGGCATGTCAGATAAACACATTTAATCATAACACTAGAACATTATTTGACAATTTATGAC
>JBBPBX010041298.1:3843-16338 GCA_038048925.1 Garcialebias charrua
CAGTGGCGGCTGGTCATTATTTTATGGGGGGGTGCCATAAACTGTTTAATTTTTTTAAACATGTGTAGAAGTATGCATGATTATGTTTGTAGTCATGTTTTTATTTGTATATATCAGGTGTATCCATTTGTATAAAACTATCATTAATAAAACATGGTTCATCTTCACCTTGTTTGAGACATCAGTGTGAAAAGAGAATGGGAGTGTTCTGCTTCCACTTTTCAATTTTTGGACAACTTCTATAATATTCTGTTATCATTATTTTAGTAATACAATTAGAACTGGAACCAGAAACTGTGAACTCTTCTATTAGAACTGGAACCAGAAAAGTTTGAACCCTGCTCCAATGCTGCAGGCCTTGCTGCCCTTCCACTTGGTCTCTTGGACACATAAAACATCTACCTTCCTTCTCTGCATCATGTCAGCCAGCTCTCTACCTTTGCCTGTCATTGTCCCCACCTTTAGAGTTGCAACCCTCAGTCCTACATTCTTCACTTTCCTCTTCTCCTCTGTCTCCTGACACGTTTCCCTCCTCGTGGTCTTCTACTAACAGTAGCACAATTTCTGCTGACACCATTTGTCAACAGCACCGGTGGCAGTCGTTGGAGGTTGTGCAGGTGGTAAGAGGAGAGACAGGTGAGGAGGAGGAGTCTGTCTCTCCTCTTACCACCTGCACAACCCTGAGAAATCTAAAGAACTTCAAAAGTTCTAAGACCAGAAACCATAGAGGAGAAACCCAAAAATCCAGAACCAGCTGGTCCACAACTTCTATAGATGCTGGTCCACAGCATCCAGAACCAGCTGGTCCACAACATCTAGAACCAGCTGGTCCACAACATCTATAGATGCTGGTCCACAGCATCCAGAACCAGCTGGTCCACAACATCCAGAACCAGCTGGTCCACAACATCTAAAACCAGCTGGTCCACAACATCTAAAACCAGCTGGTCCACAACATCCAGAACCAGCTGGTCCACAACATCTAAAACCAGCTGGTCCACAACATCTAAAACCAGCTGGTCCACAACATCTAATAGGAGCTAGTTACTTGTTAGAGGCTTTGTTTTCATTCTCTAGATCAATACAGTGTTAAGAAATACAGTAGTGTAACACCACCAGTGACATTTATTTAGTATATAAAATTATTAATATTTGATATTTTTTTATAAGCAAATTTAAATAAATGTAGCCATCACACAGTCCAATACAATAACCAGGTGGCTAGCGCTAGCATGCTAACAAACACACAAAGAAAAAAACAAACTCATCACTTCCCACTTGCAGTCAGCTGAAAGCTTTTTTCACAAAGCCATCTAATATCTGAGAGGCATATCAGTCAGAAATGCAAATAGATATTAGATAAAGGGCTTTAAATTATTTAAAACGTACCTGATCAAGCCTGCTTGAGTCACTGCACAGCTCTGTAATCCCAGACAAAAAAAAAAAAAAACTGGACCGGAAGTACATTGTTCTGTACGTTCAGCTCACGTTGGACTGTCCAGGGCGTACAAAACAGCGCCCTGAAGAGACCCATTGTATCGTAACGTGGTGGCATCAGTACGCATGCGCCAGCTATAATTAGAGTCAATGGATCAGATAAGAGCGCCCCAAACAGGAAATACGTCACCAATCAGAAAAACGTTTTTTGAAACAAACAATATAACTCATCATTGCTCATAAAATATTCATCCTACACAACTAAAAACATATATGCATATATTTTGAAATATTTTTATGTTATTATTTCATATTCATTTTTTTTTTTTTGAAAGTATTCAATTGTAAACTGGTCCAGAACTTCCATTGGGCGGCGCCCTGGCACCCTCTAGTGGCAGCCGCCCCTGCTGACTGCGCTATGGCTCTGCAGACGTTGCACGTTGCCGATCAAAGCAGATGGCCGCTTGTCCTGAGCCTGGTTCAGCTGGAGGTTTCTTCCTTCTAAAAGGGAGTTTTTCCTTTCCACTGTTGCCACTGTGCTTGCTCAAAATGGGAGACTATAGCGAAGCCAAGATTTAACTTGTCTGCTGGATTCCTTAGATAGAAAACTTTACTAATTCCAAGTGTTTTGGCGGGAGGGGACGCTGGCGTGATGTCGTGATGTTCGCTGCGCTAAAAAGTTATTTTACTGTTGCTATTTTTTGGACATTTTTTGGACACTTATCTGGACTTATTTTGTTCAGTGTTTTTTTAAATCAAGGACTTTACGGACAGCTTAGTTAGTACTTCCTAACCGGAATATTGGGCTATCTACCTCCTGTCAACTCCAGCACGAACTTTGCTTGGAGAACTACGTAGCTGCAATTAGATGCACTTACCTGCTGCCTCTGTCAAACTCCTGTGTCCTCTGGACTGTTCTGGATTTTCTCCTGTGCTCCTCTTCAAGGTATGCTCATTCAAGTTACATCTCACTGCTTCTTGGTTATTTTTTTCAGAGCCGTGGGTTTGCTGTTAGCGGCTAGCTCGGTGCTAGCTTCCCCCGGCTCGTCGATGTTGACCTACTCCACTTCGCAGCTGATTGAACTTAACAACTGCTCCATTCCTCCTTCTGTTTCCACCATCAAACAACTGGGACTTCTGCGTAGACCTCGTTACATCCATAGAAGCTCTCGGAAGAAATCCGCTTATTCTCGGCATGCTGGGTTGGACTCGATTCTTTCTGTTTGGTCCATGCAACGTGTCGCACCTCGATTACATCATCAGAACGCTGCGTCTTTAGCCACAGCGCACGAAGTGGCAAGGAAAACGTGGAGGGGACTTCAGTCTACTTAAACCGGTTCTAAAGGCTTCTACTCCAACTGGTATTAAAATAGAACTTTTCAATGTACAATCACTATCCAACAAATCATGTCTTATTCATGATCACTTTCTAGAGAAAAACTTGGACCTCATGTGTCTTACAGAAACTTGGCATCAACCAGATGTGTACAGTTCTCTGAATGAAGCTTGTCCCTCTGGATACAGTTATCTGCAGAGAGCCCGCTGCACTGGCCGCGGTGGTGGTCTGGCTGTAATCTACCGCAGTAATTTAAAATTGTCACATCTGGCTTCTCAGTATTTTTCTTCTTTTGAATGTTTGGCCTTCAACTTCAAAGCCCCACTCCTGATGAACGTTATATTGATTTATAGGCCTCCCAAACCGCATGTTTCATTTAACTCAGAGATGCATGACCTCCTCACTTTTTTCTGCACCTCCCCTGTGAAAACTATTTTCCTTGGCGATTTAAATATCCACATGGACAATTCCTCTTCCCCTCTGGCAAGAGATTTTAAGTCTCTTTTGGACTCTCTCAAGCCCCTTTCATAAGTCATAGCCGCGCAATTCCCGCATCTCGATGGCGCGATCTCCCGGCTCTCACGGACGGCCGGGGACCACGCGGGGTTGCGGATGACTCCGGACCCCACAAGGTTGCCCCGTTGTCGGCTCGCCTGTAGTGGACTCGGTGCGTATGCATGTCGACGTGACCCTCAACGGCGCACGGCCCCTACGGGGGACGGGCAACGCTGGGTACCGGTGGCCTGCCGTCGCATTGTTTCCCTTGTGCGTATGCATGTCGACGTGACCCTCCACGGCGCACGGCCCCTCCGGGGGACGGGCGACACTGGGTACCGGCGGCCTGCCGTCGCATCGTTTCCCTTGTGCGTATGCATCTCGGACGCGACCCTCCACAGCGCACAGCCCCTCCGGGGGACGGGCAACACTGGGCCGCGGCGGAGTGCCGTCGCATTGTTCCGTCGACGCGACCCTCCATGGCGCACGGCCCCTCCGAGGGACGGACGGCGCTGGGCCGCGGCGGTGGGCCCGATGTAACTAGGGGAGTCGCTGGCCTGCCATGCAGCTGGGGTTCTCTGGTTGATCCTGCCAGTAGCATATGCTCGTCTCTAAGACTAAGCCATGCACGTCTAAGTACACACGGCCGGTAAAGTGAAACTGCGAATGGCTCATTAAATCAGTTATGGTTCCTTTGACCGCTCAACCGTTACTCAGATATCTGTGGCAATTCTAGAGCTAATACTTGCGAACGAGCGCTGACCCCTCCCGCGGAGATGCGTGCATTTATCAGATCCAAAACCCACGCGGGACGCCCCGGAAGCTTTGGTGAACTCTAGATAACCTGGAGCCGATCGCCAGCCCCCCACGGTGGTGACGGACCTTTCGAGTGTCTGCCCTATCAACTTTCGATGGCCCAGACCAGTCCGGCTTTAATACCCATCGGGTCATTCATAAAACAAAGTTGAATCCGGCCACGGCCCGGCCTCAGTTGAGCATTCACAAAACGATTTGTAGCGCGGGTTGAAAAGAGGCGTGGTGAAAATCTGTAGCTCAGAGGACGTGGTGCCTGCGTGTTTAACGTGGGACCGCAGAGGTGTATGTAAACAAACATGGCGACGCTAGCGAACATCGTTGTACTTCTCCAAATGCTTTTTTTTTTTGCTCTCGCATCAGTACAGCAATCCGCTCCAGAAGGGCCCCATCCTTCACTGTACCGGTAAGTCCCTTATTAATTTCCTCCTCTGCGCGCAGAGACAGGAGCACACACCCCAATAAGCCATTTCAGTGATGATCAATAAAAAAAGAAAAAGATTTGGCGAGGAATAGCGAGTGATGCACGAGCAAAATACAAATGTTGTGTTGTTGTTTACACATTTAAATACAGCGCGACAGTGTGCGCCTGGATAGTACGTGGGAGAGTATGTCATTATTCAAATCAGTTTGAATCCGCAGCAGCCCCGAGACCTTTCACAAGTCAACAGATGCGGGTTTAACACTACCTCTGCTCGCGTATCAGGGGCGGATCAGAGGCGAGTCAAATTAACTCGCCAAGGCGTGTGTTTTTTTCTTCTGAATGCTCGTTGGAGGACTGAACACGCATCAAACCCAGACTGAACCGTCTTGTGAAAGGGGCTTCAATCTCACCCAACATGGTGACGCCCCTACGCACAACAGGGGGCATACTCTGGATTTGGTGATTACAGACATTATACTCATCAATAACTTATCTGTATATGACCTGGGTGTCTCGGACCACAGTGTCATCTCCCTGGACGTGCCTTCAACTTTGCCTGCTTCAAACCCAAAACGACCTATCCAGTTCTGTGACTTTAAAAACATTTCCCCTGATGTTCTGTCCGCTGATCTTCACACCCTGACCGCTGTCAATCATTCATCTGCAAATGACTCTGTGGATTACTACAACCAATCTCTCCAAGAGCTTCTGGACCTACATCTTCCCTTGAAAACAAGACTGGTGTCTTTCTCCCGTTCAGCCCCTTGGTACACTTGGTAAATCTTATCACAAATACAAACGCTCGATTTATGTACGATCGCCAAAGTTTACTGGACATTGGAGCTTCGTCTGGAATTACGTCATCGAAGAATTATGCCGGTGACAAACCTTTGCCTTTCCTGTCGGGCGTGCCGGCCTTCCTGTGCCGCTCCTGGTCTCTACCTTTTCGACAGAAGTGCGCCCGCCACCGTGGTAGACGCAGTGGCTGGTTGGTACGTTTGAAGGCTGTTTCGAGACGTTGTTCTCCGGGATCAGTTAACGTGCGTGGGATGTTGCCTCGCTTGTTTTTCCCACTGCGCATGCTGGATCCTACGGAAGCCTGTTTGGTACCTGTTAGTGGAGGCCATGATGGATTGTTTCCGCCTCGGCCTCCCTGCACTCCCCGGCCCTGTAGACGTGGCGTGAATCTTCAAAACATGCAGCTTCTTCGTCGGGACTCTCAGCTGCCGACTGAAGTTGGAGATTCGCTGATTTCTGCCAGGATTGGTCTGGCGAATGCTAGGTTGCTAGCAAACAAGACCTTCATTATTAAGGATTTCTTTACTTCTCAAAGCCTGGATTTTTTATTCATAACGGAATCATGGACAAGTGACTTGGGTGAGTCCAGCGTTTTTAATGAACTCCTACCACAAAACTGTTGCTATTTTAATTTTCCAAGAATGATGGGAGGAGGAGGAGGAATAGTGACGATCTTTAAAAACTGTTTCTCTTGTAAAAAGTTGACTCCGGCCCGTTTTTGTAGTTTTGAGCTTGGTCTTTTTGAACTTGGTGGTTCTCATACTGTGTTATGTGCGGTGGTCTACCGGCAACCAAAGTATAACAAAAATTTCATAAATGAATTTTCTGATTTTCTGGCCGACATCATGCTGCATTATGATAGGATTCTAATTACTGGTGATTTTAATATTCATGTTTGCTGTCCTTCCTCACCCATGGCTCAGTCATTTTTAAATGTTATTGATTCTTTTAATTTTGTGCAATTTGTGACCTGTGCTACACACGAGCATGGTCACACTCTGGATCTGGTTTTGACGTATGGTTTGCCGGTTTTTGATTTGGTGGTTGGTGACCCTTTATTTTCAGATCATATGCCAGTTTTATTTAATATAAAGCAGCCTATTACTAAGGTTAAATCAAGCACTGCAGCGAAGCTTTGTCGTGTTCTTAAACCTTCTACTGCTGTTGGGTTTTCTTCTGTTTTTAATATGAATTCGAAAATCCCTGAAACCATGATGGACAATGCTGATGATATCAGCAACTGGTTTTACTCCACCTGCAAAACAACTCTGGATTTGGTGGCACCATTGAAATTACGAACTGTAAAACCTAAATATGAACCGTGGTTGAATGTGGATACTCGAGCTGCCAGGAAAAACTGTCGTAAGGCTGAACGTAAATGGAAGAAGGATAATCTGCAGGTATCGCTTCAAATACTGAAGGATAGTTGGCGCTGTTATCAGAAAACTGTGAAAGATGCCAAGAGACAATATCTAATCAATCAGATTGTGTCCAGGAATCGAAATCCTGTTGTTTTCTTTAAAATCATTGATTCTGTTCTGAATCCTTCACGCCGTGTTCTTGTGGAGTCTTGCCCTGCACTATGTGAAAGGTTTCTACAGTTTTTTGTTGATAAGGTCACTTTGATTAGGGCTCAGATCATGCCCTCTGTAAATGACCCCTCCGACTATGTGTCTTGCACTGGTGTTTTTCAGTGTTTTGATTATGTCAGTTTAGAATCCTTACAGGAGGTGGTTAGTCATCTAAAACCTACCGGTTCCCTGGATGATGCTATCCCACCTCGTCTGTTTAATGAGGTTTTTTCTACTATAGGCCTTTCGGTTCTTGCCCTTGTAAATAGTAGTTTGTCTTCAGGTGTTGTCCCTGGAAACCTAAAACATGCAGTTGTCCAGCCTTTGATTAAGAAACCAAATTTGGATCCCGATATCCTGGGAAATTATAGACCTATCTCTAAACTACCTTTTGTTTCTAAGATTCTTGAGAAGGTAGTCTATGATCAACTAATGGCTTATCTTGTTGAGCATAACATTTTAGAGGTCTTTCAATCTGGTTTTAAATCTTTTCATAGTACAGAGTCAGCACTTTTAAAGGTTTTTAATGATATACTCCTTTCAACAGATGCTGGTGACTATGTTATTTTGGTTTTGCTGGATCTTTCGGCTGCTTTTGACACTGTTGATCACAATATTTTATTTAAACGCTTAGAACAGTGTGTGGGCATTGGCCATACAGCCCTCAACTGGTTTAAATCCTACCTGACAAATCGTACTTTTTGTGTCTCTCTTGATGGCCATAGGTCCTCCTCTGCTCCTCTTTCATATGGTGTTCCACAGGGCTCAATTTTGGGCCCTGTTCTTTTCCTGTTGTATCTTCTGCCGCTTGGCTCCGTCCTTCGAAAACACGGGATTGCTTTCCATTGCTACGCAGATGATACACAGATTTACGTACCGGTAAAGAAAGCAGACCACACTTCTCTCCAGTCTTTGCTCCTATGTTTAGAAGATTTGAAGACTTGGATGTCTCTAAATTTCCTGAAACTAAATGAAGACAAGACAGAGGTAGTTGGGAGTTCCTATGGAAAGTCTTTGTCTGTTGACTGCCTACTGACTCGTTACATAAAGCCAGTTGTTACGAATCTGGGAGTAAAAATAGATGCAGATCTTAGGCTGGATTCTCACATCAGAACAGTTGTGAGATCTAGCTTTTTTCACTTCTTTTAAACCGAAGGTATCGTCGGCGATATGTTTTTACAAGCTATTTTCAGATTACCGTAACTCTGCAACCGTTTGTGCTATCTGAAAAATTTAAACGGTGTTTGAAAGAAAAAAGAGTGCGCTTTTTGGCTGTGAAGTTGGTATTACGGTAGTTGTAGTCCTGTGGCTACAGGAAGCGCACGAAGCGCGTCACTTGTTTTGCTTCTTTGTTCGAAGGGAGAGTGTAGCGTGAGGAGTGAAAAATGAGCGACAGAGGAGAAAAACAAGTAGAAAAACAAGTAGAAATGTCTAACAAACGTCCTTCAAGGACTAAAAAAACACCAAGGAGATTCCTGGATGGCTTCGAGTTGGGAGGAGATTCAGTTTTTTCTTCAGAAGAAAGGTAAAGTTTGATCAATTGAATGATTTTATGAATTTTATTTCTGAAGGAATGAGGCTTGTTACTTGTGGATAATAGTTTTTACTGGGTACACATAGGATGTATTTATAGTTTTATTTTATATTCTATGTTTCTGGAATAGTTTATCAAGTCTATAAGATAATATTATAATCATCAGTTTGTACTTTGTTTGTGTAGAAGTGTACTTTTGCGCTCTATACATGAAAGTCTCAGTACAGCACCACACACCACATTGCTGTGACAAAATTGTATATTTACTATTTTTAGAACATTTTCTGATGAAGAGCAAGGGGGAGAAGAAGTGGAAGAGGCAGAATTCTTGCTGGAGGATCTGCTGGAGGATCTGCTGGAGGTGATGCTGGAGGTGATGCTGGAGGATCTGCTGGAGGTGATGCTGGAGATGAAGAGCAGCTGGCTCCAAGGGGGAGAAGAAGTGGAAGAGGCAGAATTCTTGCTGGAGGATCTGCTGGAGGTGATGCTGGAGGTGATGCTGGGACTACGAGGCACCGCAGCCGTTCCCCACTCCATCCGAGGTGGAAGAACCATGAAGAGCCTGATGATGAGCCAGGCTTTCAACCCATCTCCATCCCCCATGCAGCAACGATCAGGCAGAGCAAGCATGGGAAGGCGGTGCTGCAAGCACTGAATAACAAAAGCACAGCCTGGAGGTGTGAGGCCTGTGATGTGGGCTTGTGCCTCAGCTGGAGAGAAACTGCTTCAGGGAATACAAACAAAGGCTCAGGACAATAAGAAATTTGGGGGGTGGGGGGGAATTAGTCTGTTTCTTGTTTGTAAAAATATGTGGGAATAAAAAAAACATTGTAAATATGTTCTATAGTGTTGAAATTGTTATTTTATGATGCAAAATCTGTACTTCATGTTCAAATGCAGATTTTTTATTTGCATAAAATTACTAAAATATATTTCCGTTTTTTGTTTTTTAGTGATATTAAACAGTTTTAATAGTGGTTTAGTATCAAGTATAATGTAAAACAATGCCAGATATTGAAAGTTCTACATATTCTGGAAAAATGTGCAGAAGCACTGGGCCATAGGACATTTTCTTCCTATTTTCTAGTGAAAAACAAGTAAAAAATGCCAGGCGGAAATTTGAGACTTAGTGAGACTTCGGTGTAAAAGGCAGTTAGCAAAAGTGAAACCAATTCTCCCAAGGCAACATTTTGAAACAGCAATCCATGCTTTTGTAACCACTCGGCTGGATTATTGTAATGCTCTTTATGCTGGCTTAAGTGATTCTTGCATTTCACAGCTGCAAAGAGTTCAAAATGCTGCCGCCCGACTTCTAACAGGAACACGGAAATTTGATAGTATTTCTCCTGTTTTGGCCTCTTTACATTGGCTACCAGTGTATTATAGGATTCATTTTAAGATACTTTTGTTCGCTTTTAAGGCTCTGAACGGCCGATCTCCTTCGTATTTGACTGAGCTACTACAAACTTACACTCCCCCCCGTTCTCTCAGATCTGCTGACCAGCAGCTTCTGAGGATTCCAAAAACTAGACTTAAGCTCAGAGGTGACCGTGCTTTTTCAGTGATTGCCCCTAAACTCTGGAATGACCTTCCGAGTGACATAAGACAAGCCTCGTCCATTGTAGTTTTTAAGTCTCTTCTTAAAACTCATCTCTTCTCTTTGGCTTTTGACGCGATCCGAGATGTTTGATCTTGTTTTTGTGTGTGTAATTTTTTACTGTTTTAAATGCTAGTCTTTTATTTGACCTTTTTAATTTTGTACTGTATTTTATTTTTTACTGTATTTTATGTTTGTGTACAGCACTTTGGTCCTACGGTTTTATAAAGTGCTTTAGAAATAAAGTTGGTAAGGTAAGTTGGTACACTGGTGAGCTGCGCAAGATGAAGGCAACTGGCCGTGCTATTGAGAGACGTGTAAAATCATCTGGTCTCGCTGTACATAAGCAGGCATAAAAAGAACATCAGAAAGCGTACGCCTATTCTCTTAAAGAAGCACGCTCCAAATATTATTCCAACATCATCAACACCTGCCCTGGAAACTCTAAACAGTTCTTCTCCACAATAACTCATCTGCTTAATCCCATTAATCATACCGGTACTCCTGAGGACTCTGAGTTGACACTATCAGATCTCAGCTCCACAACCTCCCTGATCTTCATTTGCCATCTACCCATCTGCATTCTGGGTCCCTGAGCAGCTTTGATGAAGTTGTTCAGAGTGAGGTGGAGACCATCATCAAGAAAATGAAGCCTTCATCCTACGCCCTGGATCCCTTCCCCTCGTCTCTCATAAAATCCAATCACTCTGCAATAAGCCCATTAATCACACAAATAATAAATAAGTCTCTACAATCTGGTCATGTTCCACTGCCTCTAAAAACTGCCATCATTAGGCCTCTTCTGAAAAAATCTAATTTGGATCCCGACATTTTTTCTAATTACCGCCCAATTTCCCACCTCCCATTTTTGTCTTAAGTGCTGGAAAAAGCAGTTGCTGCTCAGCTGCAGGACCACCTACAGCAACACTCCCTGTATGAGAAGTTTCAGTCTGGCTTCCGAGCAGCTCACAGTACAGGTAGTCCCCGACTTACGAGCGAGTTCCGTCCCTAGGGGGCGCTCGTATGTCAAAAATTCGTAAGTAGGATCACATAGTAAAAAAAAAATTTTTTTTTAATTTTTATAAATGAATACATGTACAGTACTGGACAGTCACCAAGCACTTAGCCTATCCTAACACAGTTTTTAAAGATGAAGGAATAAGCTGAATTGTCTCCCTTTCACATAAAGGGAGCAAGCTCCCTATGGAGCCTGCAGGGAGGAGGGAGACAATTCAACTGACTCCTTCATCTTTAAAAACTGTGTTAGGATAGGCTAAGTGCTTGGTGACTGTACAGTACTGTACATTTATCTATTTATTAAAAATATACAGTATATACAGTATTTTTATTTTTTATTGTTTTTTATTTATAAATAGATAAATGTACAGTACTGTACAGTCACCAAGCACTTAGCCTATCCTAACACAGTTAAGGAGTCAGTTGAATTGTCTCCCTCCTCCCCAGCAGGCTCCATTCCCATAAAGGGAGCTAGCTCCCTTTATGTGAAAGGGAGACAATTCAACTCATTCATCTTTAAAAACTGTGTTAGGATAGGTTAAGTGCTTGGTGACTACAGTACTGTACATGTATTCATTTATAATAAAAAAAAAAGTAAAAAAAAAAATATATATATATTTTTTTTTCACCATTGGCTAGCTCCCTTTATGGGAATGGAGCCTGCTGGGGAGGAGGGAGACAATTCAACTGACTCCTTAACTGTGTTAGGATAGGCTAAGTGCTTGGTGACTGTACAGTACTGTACATTTATCTATTTATAAATAAAAAACAATAAAAATACTGTATATACTGTATATTTTTAATAAATAGATAAATGTACAGTACTGTACAGTCACCAAGCACTTAGCCTATCCTAACACAGTTTTTAAAGATGAAGGAATAAGTTGAATTGTCTCCCTCCTCCCTGCAGGCTCCATAGGGAGCTTGCTCCCTTTATGTGAAAGGGAGACAATTCAACTTATTCCTTCATCTTTAAAAACTGTGTTAGGATAGGCTAAGTGCTTGGTGACTGTCCAGTACTGTACATGTATTCATTTATTAAAAAAATAAATTTTAAAAAAAAAATATATATTTTTTAAATGAGATGCATGCTCGTAAGTCCGGGACCTCGTAAGTAAGAGCGCTCGTAAGTCGGGGACTACCTGTACTGAGACTGCATTGCAGAGAGTTATCAATGATGTCCTCATGGCTGCTGACACTGGTTCTCCCTCCATCCTTGTCCTCCTTGACCTCATTGCAGCTTTCGACACTGTGGACCATAGTATCCTCCTCCACCGTCTTCATGTGGAGGTCAGTGTAAAGGATTTAGGAGGGGGTCAGTTTTAATACTGACCTCCTTTTTACCTTAATTTACTTATTCAGATTGAATAGTAATTTCACGGATTCTTTTCTTTTTCAGTTTACCCAATATTTCTGTGATCTTTGTGATGGATAAATAACCACAGCCATTAAGTGACAGAGAACGGTGATTTT
>JBBPBX010041298.1:16425-28936 GCA_038048925.1 Garcialebias charrua
TATATATATATATTGTATATCGCGATTTTTGTAAAAAATATTGAGATATTAATTTTGGTCCATATCGCCCAGCCCTAGCTCCTATACATACTAAATGTGCCCTACACACTTGTGCCTTGGGAGACTTTCGTCTTTTTACAAATTCATAAATAAAAGATCTTCAGTAAAATCAAGAAAGCATGCATGGTCACGTGTTATGAGGACAGCATACCCACACTGACGTTAGCTTGCTAACTTGAGAGGCATGTAGCTAATGACAAGCAGGTTGGAGGATAGAAGAGAATTTATTATTGTGGATTTTTATTATTTTACAATTCTGTTACAATAAATTTTTCATGGTCTGTTCAACAAAATACACAGCACAGTACTGGTCCCTGCTTCAGCTGTGCTGAACATCAAAAGTGCAAGTTACAGTGAATAGTCGTGACCTAAAAGTAATCTTCATGTGCCCTCTGCTGGATACATTGTACAATTACAGCTGGTTCCAGCATTTTAGGGGTGAAAATTAGAAATCAATTATCGGCCAATAATAGGACCATTATCACAGATACCAATAAACCCCAAACATCTGTATTGGCCAAAACTACCAGACCTACCGATTTATTGGTCAGGCTCTACTTTGGATGTTGAGTAAACCTTTAGACTGACTACAAGCACCGATCAAGATTACTTCTTTTGGAGAGAAGTGCACCTGTAGTTGATTACAGTAAATTGACCTGAATGTAAAAACATCCCCCCCACCCCCCTCACAATTCAGCAGAAATGCAGCTAATGAGAGACCACATCACATCATTCAGCACTTCTTGTTCTGGCATTAAGAGACTGATCCTTACCCCCCTCAGGCTTGTCCATGGCGGTCTCCAGGTGGCGTCCTCCCCCTCCTGGGGAGTTCTGCAGGTCAACGGAGAACTCAGAGCACTGAACGTGAGACAGTAGACCCTGGGCCTGGTCCTCTGTGGACAGCTCATCTTCATGTCCATCCTCCTTGGCCTTACAGGTCCGTGTGTTTTCAGCTTCAGGTTCCTTTAGGGCTGGGACTGAAAAACAAAAACCCACCGTCATCACCCGAGTTTCTACAGATCTCTATATGACGCGCAACAGAACAGATAAAGAGGGTCGGGGCTTTCATCTGAATTTTGCAAGGAACTGAAAACAAAAAAAATTGAAAAAGTGGAAATATAGTATTGTTCTTTCAGCTGCTCCCTTCTTAAAGGGGTCGCTACAGCAAGCTGATCGGCACGAAGACGGTTGTTTTTTCACGTCCTTCCTGATGCGACCACAGCCCTCTTTGTGGAGCAAAGGACTGCCAGCTGGGGTGCTCAGGGGGCAGCTGAGGGGTAGGGGTCTGAGGGCCGTCATGATCACAATCCAACCAATTCCTGATAAATCTGCTGCGGTCCATTCTGATGATCAGAGCCATTCTATTTCGTCTAAGCTACGCCCTTTAAAAGTTGTCGCTATTGGGATCCGAGTGGAGGCTCACATTATCGCGGTCGCGCACCGCGCCTAACATTGAAAACTTCTAGTCCATGCCCACCTGCTGTGTGAGCCCCACCCGGTCCGCTATAAGTTCCATCTGGACCGGAGCTCGAATCCAGTTTTTCTTCAGCCAACGCGAAGAACCCCACTTCTACAACAAAAGGGATGACTTCAACTAAGAAGACCATCCGTCTGTGTCCCATGTGCCAGAAGGGTTACATTTTGTCAACGGACCTGCACGCCTTGTGTGAAAGCTGCCTGGGAGCTGACTACGCTCGACAAGCTTTGGATCCGCTCTTCTACTGTCCAGCCTGTAAAAAAAATTGGCTGAGGAGATACAGCGCCGGTATGAGCTCTTTTCCTCTAAGGAGGACGAGTTTTAACCGAGGGGGGAATGTTCAATCAACGATATTTTTGGACTCGCTGGACGCAGAGTTCGCGAACACGTCCCCCTCTGAAGCTGAATCAGCTAGCAGCCACGTTCCATCCTGCCTTACAGGACGTTTGGAGCCGGTGCTACCTTCAATGGTCGCCCCCCAGAGCGCCCAGGGGTCATCTACCACTCTGCTCCACGAACTCCCGGAGATAATCGGGAGATTGGCAAGAGCTTGCGACCTAGAAGTGCCCGAACCGGCGACCCAGACCACGTCGACCCTTTTGACAGGAAGGTTTGCCGCCCAGTACAGCAGACAAGGGCTGGGCCATATCATATCGTTACCGGTAATACCGGTATAAAAAGCTTGCCCGGGCAAAAATCTTATATCATGATCTAAAAAAGCTAAGTCTGGTCCTCTGGACATTCAAAAAACAAAAAAAACAAAACAAAGCAAAAAATTGTAGAAACGTTTCGTCTTTCGTCCGAAAGACTTCCTCAGTCTGAGGTGCTGGGTTCAGCTCAGTCTTATAAATAGCACCCTCTCACAGTGTTACACAACCAGTTGGCTGATGACAGCCTGAAACCAGCTGCTCACATGATCAAGGAGGACCATCAGCCTAACAATGGATCGTTAGCACCCTGATGGTTGTTTGCTATTCACAGAGGGCTGAGTGATACCAGCAATCACAGCATTGTAGGAGGGGGACAGTTGAACTCGGAGGCCTCCACCCCTGTTTAATGATGGGCGGTTTCTTTTCACAAAGTTCAACTGTCCCCCTCCTACAATGCTGTGATTGCTGGTATCACTCAGCCCTCTGTGAATAGCAAACAACCATCAGGGTGCTAACGATCCATTGTTAGGCTGATGGTCCTCCTTGATCATGTGAGCAGCTGGTTTCAGGCTGTCATCAGCCAACTGGTTGTGTAACACTGTGAGAGGGTGCTATTTATAAGACTGAGCTGAACCCAGCACCTCAGACTGAGGAAGTCTTTCGGACGAAAGACGAAACGTTTCTACAATTTTTTGCTTTGTTTTGTTTTTTTGTTTTTTGAATGTCCAGAGGACCAGACTTAGCTTTTTTAGATTTTTCTACCTGGATTATTGAGCATGCATCAGGGTACTTATATCATGATATGCTAATTCCATGACATAATACGTCAGGGCGCCCCGCCCCTTAACACCCGAGCGCTTTAAACAACTGCGCACATCCCCTCAACAGTCTGTACTGGTGTAAAACGCTAATTAGTTACTGTAAAATCAACGCACGCGCGTCTCAGCTTCTCTCCCCCCTGCTCTGCAGGCATAGACAGCTGTCCCCCCTCCCCCTCGCTCTGAGCAGCCGTGTCCTCGCTGTAAACTGTGTTACAAACACGCGTGGCTCCACAGTCACTCCTGTGATGTTTCTCTGCACGCTCAATAACCTTGCTGGTTTGTAGCAGACGTTGCTTTATTGTTTAAGCTGCACAAATACACTTAACAGACTGCATGATCCTCCACCGCTCCGTTCTCTGACTTTCTTTCACACCCGAACCTGCGCGCCTATGTCACGCTCTCACTGGCGGTGCGTTCACTGGCACTCTCAGTGATGGCATAGTTACATTGAAAAAGTAACTTAGTTAAGTTACTGATTAGTCCTTGGGAAAAGTAACTTAGTTAAGTTACTGATTACTTGATTTGGAAAGTAACTAAGTTAGATTACTAAGTTACTTTATTAGTTACTTTCAGCAGCTGCTGACAAGAACTCTGTTACAATACATAAAAAATTTAAATGTAAAATAATTACTAATAAAAAAATATTCAAAAAACAATGGACTTCATTAAACATAAATACTTGTTTTTATAAAACATAAAATTGTCTGAGTTCATTAAACATACATACTTTTGATAAAAAAATATAAGGTACCGGTAGTATTTCTTGATTTCAATATCATAAATGAAGGTTGAATGAATAAAGAAATACTTGCTTTGTATAAAAAAAAGTGTCTTTCTTTACTTCACTAAACAAATAATATTTTTACAACAAAGACTTATAAAATGTTTATTTTGAAAATGTGTCAAGTGAACAATACGTTTGTATAGGCCAGCTGTCACTCTTTCAGGGATGAAGATGTTCACATCCTTGATAGAGAGGAACAATGGTTTGAGAGAGGAGTAAAGGAGGCCATCTTTGTGAAAAGAAACCATCCATCAAGAGGTGGAGGCCTCCGGGTTCAACTGTCCCCCTCTTACAATGCTGTTATTGCTAGTGTCACTCAGCCCTCTGTGAATAGCAAACAATCAGGGTGCTAATGATCCATTGTTAGGCTGATGGTCCTCCTTGATCATGTGAGGAGCTGGTTTTGGCTGTCATCAACAAACTGGTTGATCCACTGTGAGAGGGTGCTATTTATAAGACTGAGTTGAATACAGCTCCTCAGACTGAGAAGTATTTCTGATGAAATATGAAACGTTTCTACAATTTTTTTGTTGTTGTTTGTTTTGTTTATTGAATGTCCAGAGGACCAGACTTAGCTTTTTTAGATTTTTCTACCTGGATTATTGAGCATATGCATCAGGGTCTTAATCACACACTTCTTAGCTGCAGGTGGATCATGTCCTTAGTTTTTTCATAAAGTGCTGAAGTGTTGACGCTCAGTAAAGCCTGCACATCAGACGATGGAGAAACTCCTACAGTTTGTGTTATTGATCTGGACTGATTACCTGATAAAAGTTGCAGCTGCCTGCTGCCTTAGCGGTGTTCACGTTCGGATGATGTCGTTAAATCCGTTCAAGTAGACGTGTTGCTGTTGAGATCCAGTCTTGTGAAACAAAGTCCATACAGCTTTGAATTTGCGCTCCTGAAAGCTGAAACTCAGGTCGCAGATAGAGCAGACGTCACGTCACGGTCTTTTTTTTAATCACTCGTCCTCCTCCTCCTCAGCTGACTTCCTCAGCTCAGCTCCAGGACGCGCTGCTGGTGTCAGGTTTCACACTCACAGCAGGTGACGGAATGTCCGCATAGACTCGTCTTTTTTTTTTAAATCACTCCCCGAGACACATTGAGGAAATAAAATAAATACAGTACTACAGAAAATGACAAAAAGTAACGCACAATAATTTGGAGAAAGTAACTTTAATCAGATTACTGAATTTTGAAAAGCAACGCGTTAGATTACTAGTTACTGAAAAAAGTGGTCTGACAAGAGTAACGCGTTACTTTGTAACGCGTTACTTTGTAACGCGTTACTGACATCACTGTCTGTAATATACATGCACAACACTGCTGTATACATTGTAACTCCATCAGAGACAGATCAGTTAAAAAAATGAATCAGAGGAATGACACAAACTTCATTTTATTTAGGCTAGTTGTTTTAGGAAACTACACCTGCACTTTAAAAATGATTGTTATTTAGATTGGAAAAAGTCTGCACAAAATATAGATAAAAAAACACCACAAAAACTAAAGTGCAGGTGTAGTTTTACTTGGAGACTAAATACTTTACTAAATACAAGATACAAGATACAAGAGCTTTTATTAACATTGCACCAGTTAACCAATACAACGTGATAATGTATACACAGTCGTCCAGAAGAGGGAGAGAATGTAAAGCTGCTGCATATTCAAACACATGACATGTTCTTCAGCGCGGCCTCTCTCATCCGTCTCCGGATGAAGGTCAAATCAGATATGGAAAAAGGAAAACACAATAGGTATCATTTGTGATATTCAAAAAAAGAATCTATCAAAGATTGCCTTAAGACACTCTATGATAAAGTCCCAAAAACTCTATCAGCATTAAGCACAACCAGACAAGACATTGTTGCAGTTTGACGACATGCAAGGAGATCAAAGAGTCTGTGAGCAACATTCAGATAGCACAGTTCAGCAGTTGTCTCAGCTCGGCGCCTCCGAGCACACCCACAGAGATCTCTGGGGGGGGTCAGCAAGGTCTCTCAGCTTCACTCCAGGAGAATAGTTTCCAGCAGACAGCCTTCTTCTTTTCAAGGTCGTGCAGAAACCAGATTAGATAGTTCTTTTGTTTATCTTCAATCCAGGCCACAGTGTTCTTTTTGACTGCAGCCTTCCAAGTCCAGGTGCTGTTCAGGTCCAAAATCGCCGAATCATATGAGGTTCCGAGCTACGAACCCCCATCTGTGCCCTGATTGAGGCCGGGCGGCTGTAAACGAGTTCCAAAGCGCACCGCAGGTCCGCGGTGGTCTACCGCCGCTCCCATCGTGCGGTTCAGTTCGTACAACAGCTGGGATGAGGAGCTCACAGCCCGGATCAGAGAATCTTGCTGATCAGGAAGTTTGGCCAGCGCGCTGATAGCCGCCGAAGTCTTCCTGAGCTTCCAGTAGCAGACAGCTCCGCTGACGCCAAAAAACAGAGCAGCTGCCACCAATATCCCAATAATCCACAAATCTTCCACGTCTTCGACAGACAAGACGGTCAAACACATAGGTTGCCACTGTCCCCACGAGTCCATCATGTATCCGACAGCGTGCGTGTCAGAGGGGCAGACCGCTTCTCCTGGCCCGGTCCGCTTCGTGGAAAAAATCTTATCTATAGAGGAAACAGCCTAATTTATTAAATCCATCGCAAATTGGTTCGAGTGAGCGCTGAAGAGTCACAGACGAGACAAAAAGCAAGCCAACGACCCCCTAAAGCTGAGGGCTCCGGTTGCCTCCTATGCCTCCTCCTCCTATGCCTCCTCCATCACCAAGGTTGAAGGGCTCACGGACCAGGGTTTTTCCACCGTCCCTCCCCTACAACCCAGTTTGTCTGCCGTCTTTGAGGTAAGAGCAGCGAAATACGTTGGCTGACGTATCACCCCACCATCCCACGGTGACCAGCTCACCGCGAAACTGACAAACAGAATTTGTCAGTGCTCGTCGCAGGTGGGGGCAGCAACCAACAACATCACTATGTTAGCCTTTAGCATAGCTAAGGAGGCGAAGGAACTGAACAGAACTGGACCAGATTGACACCGTAGCGGACAAGATCACCAACCTGTGTGCAACGCTTGCAACGTGCTCCGCCTGCATCTCATCCTGGGCAACATTGTTACAGAGACAGATGTGGCTAAAACTGTCTCCGTCCATTCCAAAGGACGTTAAAAAATACTCCTAGAAGGTCCTGTGTCACCAGATGGCCTCTTCGGTCCCCATTTCCAGTCGGTCCTGAACCAGCTGTAGTCCTCATCCGACGCCCTGGAACAGGTGCGGAAATGCGACCCTCCCCCGAGCAGGCTCCCGCCCTGCTCGGACACCTGGCCGCTGGCGAGATCAAAGCAGGTTCCACCGCCAGTGGCAGAGACGTTCCATGGCTGCTTCAACTTTTTCTGGGGCCCACCCCCATCAACCTCCCACAAAGGACAAATGTCCCAGATGCATCAGAGACATGGGACATTTCGAGGCAGAGGCCGACAACAGACTACATGGTTGAACGAGACGCAGGACACACGGAGGAGTCAGGATAAGAAATGACGGTTTGCAGGGGGAGGGGGGTGTTTGATGAGATTAACAGTGGTTTTAAAGTGAAAAATAAAAAACCTCTCTCAAAAAGTGGATTTACATTCAGACAGGCTGAATTAATCTCTTCCGTCTTTTGTAAACACATCTTCCACATTTAATGAGAAGGTTGACCTGAGGCAACTTTTCAAAAGTAAACAAAAAGAAATTGAACTGTTTTGGTGTAATGACACACAAACAGAAGATGGAGTGGTTGCGCTCAGAGACTCCATCTAACCACCAGCCCCGCCTCCTCGCCTGTCAGAGGAGACGAGCGCTGACAGCTGTCAGAAAACACAAAGTGGTAAGATGTTTAACAAAAAAATTTGCCCAAACAACACAAGGATCTTTCTGTCCTGGCACACTCAGGTAAAAAACATGAACCTGCAGTTAAAGCTGGGGTATGTAGCTATTTTTATAAACATATTTCTTCTCTCTGTCACTATTTTTTGACAGACTGATGTTAGACAGCTAATCTTTGAGAAATACTATATTCCTCTGGCGTCTCCCGGTGGTTAAAATAGCATTTATAAAAACCAGAGCGGCCCGAGTTTGACCAGCCAATAAAAACAGAGTTATTTTCATGAACGAGCTTCCCCCGCCCTTCCCCCGCCTCTCCCAGCTGCAGCGCGCAGCCGGGCACGTTCCCGACAGAAACAGTAGCTGTTTCAAGATGGCGGAGGTGGCGAGAGCTTCGAGTGCTCAAAGGATTGCAAAGCGATGCAGAGTTAGCAACTTTCCTGCTTGAAAAGTAAGTGTCTTTGCTTGAATCATGTGATAGCGCAAATGCCATGATATTATCTACAACAGGCTAAAACCGTTTTCCGGCCTACAGCTGACGTGATGCTAATGGTAGCAGCTAACTCATTCAACCTCAGTATTGTTTCGATACGTACATTTAGTTATCCTAACTTATTGTATTGTGGATCAGCAAGCAGATATGATGAAAGTACTGTAACTGCGCTGTCTGTGTAAGAGAGGCATGATCACAACAACTAGCAATTAGCATATTGTCTGCTGATCATTTGGTGTTCATAATCGAAAAGTCTGTTAGTTCTCCTACACCAGGGGTGTTCAGACTTTTTCAGCATGCGAGCTACTTTTGAAATGATCAAGTCAAAGTGATCTACCTACTACGTATAAGGCCCCGTTTACACGAAAACAACCTGTGGAAACACTAGTGATTTTTCAATGTTTATTGGGGGTAATAAACAAAAAAATTAGCTGGTTTACATGAAAAATGCTGTAGTTTTCATGTCAGTCGGGTTGCCAGATAAGAAATTATGAACTATAGTTCATAATCTCTCAGACCTGGTTTAAGAGAATGAGGGTTGTGAATGGCTGCCCTGTATGTCAATCAAGTGACAGGATGTTTGATAGGCTGACAATTTTTTTTTAATGTCACGCTGTGATCTACCAGTACTACCTCAGAGATCTACCAGTAGATCGCGATCTACCTAATGAGCACCCCTGTCCTACACAATATATGTTGTTGATGCATACATGTCAACCTCTTTGGACGTTTACCTGTATAAAGGGCCTCAAAAATCATTAATTTTTTGCATAAAATCTGTAAAACTTGCGGTGGGGGGGACGCGTTTGTCTGCTGCGGACATGAGCCTGCAGTGAAGCAGGATGAAAGGAGAGCGTAAAAAGTTCAAATTTTACTTCTAGCAGCAGAACAGGATGGAAGATGGCTGTTTGATGCTATTTTTTAAATCATCCTACATGCTTTGATATGTTAGATAAATTTGTCCGTATACCTGCAAAATGACGTAAAATATTAAAATATTAAATACCAGTATTGGTGGATCATCCTCTGATCAGTAAGGAAATGATATTGAAAGCTTATATTGGCAAGCACTCTGTGTTTATTTAAACTCAGCAGAACTCATTGAGATTTATTAGATGTTTGGTTTGATAGATTATTATGTATGAATCATTCTACAAACAAAGATAATTTAGAATTATAGGGTAAGTTGGAAGTGACACAGCATATGAAACGTGCCATACAAAATACTTCATTGTGTGATAAATGTGTTGAAAAGAATATCTGATTATTGTTTGAACTACATTATATGTTTTTATGCAGAGATGATGACTTTGGGGAAGGTCTGAGAAGTAGTGAATTTGGGGAGACTCCCATTCAGGTTTTGGAAACAAGGTAAGTAAGGGGAAACTGTATTTATGTCAAGATTATTTTATGGTTTGCACTGCAACTAATATAACTGTGATCATAATATTATTACACAATTTTAAAATGTAGATGGTAAGGTTGTATGTCTAATATTGTTTATGAAATGTATTTCCACCAGATATTACGGTAGGCAGAAACAAAAACCAAAGTTTAATAGTTGTTTTTATATAATCCATCCATCCATCCATTTTCGTCCGCTTATCCGGGGTCGGGTCGCGGGGGTAGCAGCCTAAGTAGGGAGGCCCAGACTTCCCTCTCCCCAGCCACTTGGAGCAGCTCCTCTGGGGGAATCCCAAGGCGTTCCCAGGCCAGCCGAGAAACATAGTCCCTCCAGCGTGTCCTGGGTCTTCCTCTGGGTCTCCTCCCGGTGGGACATGCCCGGAACACCTCACCAGGGAGGCGTCCAGGAGGCATCCTAACCAGATGCCCGAGCCACCTCAACTGGCTCCTCTCGATGTGGAGAAGCAGCGGCTCTACTCCGAGTCCCTCCCGGATGACTGAGCTTCTCACCCTATCTCTAAGGGAGAGTCCAGACACCCTGCGGAGAAAACTCATTTCAGCCGCTTGTATCCGAGATCTCGTTCTTTCGGTCACAACCCAAAGCTCATGACCATAGATGAGGGTAGGAACGTAGATCGATCGGTAAATTGAGAGCTTTGCCTTTTGACTCAGCTCTCTCTTCACCACAACAGACCGGTACAGCGCCCGCTTCACTGCGGATGCTGCACCTATCCGCCTATCAATCTCACGCTCTAGTTTTTATATAATGTTTTTGTTTATTGTTATGGCTTTTCTGTGCTGCAATTTTAGTGGACATAAAATTAGAATAATACAGATGCACAATATTGACAATAAATGACTTTGAAGCTTGTTTTTTTATTTTATTTTTCTAACCGCGTCACAGAAAAAGTACAACTTTATAAATTTAAGAATTTTTAAAAAGATGACAATTAAAATTCTGTTCTTCTGTGTTCATATATAGCATACACTTGCACTGAACGTACGTGTTTTAGTGCGTGTTAAAAATATGATTTTGTCTATACTTTCGAGTTAGTCTCATTAACTTTTATTGAGAGAATTTATTGAACTGGTACCCAAGTACATGTTTTTTTCTGTCATGATCAAAATTGAATATTGTTTTTTAATAAAATAATGTAATGTGTTGCCTCAGTAACAATGTTAGTTTATGACAAGAAAGTTAATGCTCAATAGTCCAGGTATCAAATCCGATAATTCTCTATCAGGTCATCTGGATAGTTTATTTTTAGTAGAAACGTTTCACCCTCACTCCAGAAGCCCTCTGGAGTGAGGGTGAAACGTTTCTACTAAAAATAAACTGTCCAGATGACCTAATAGAGAATTATCGAATGTTAATTTATGTTTTTTTCACGTTTATATTTTTTTGTTTTAGTATGTCTTCGCTGGACATTCACGACGAGGTTTATGAAAGTGACTTCAATGACATTCAAAATTCTGTGTAAGTAGTATTGGTCAATATTTACTCAAATATTACATGTTGAGTGTCGAAGACTAATCTTCTAATCCCTTTAAATAGTATTGACTGGTCTGAAGACAACATGGACACCACACGAGGACAAACAAGACATTTCCGGAGGAAGAGGAAACCTTTGGGTACGCAGGTTCGGCTGGTGCTCAAGGTTCTGGAGGTGGCAGACCTCCAGGGATGAGGAGGCCGGGTTGGCGCAAAGCGTGTCCGAGCAAAGGAGTCTGACTCAGACGCAGGAGCGGTGAATGGTGGGAGCTCCTCCTGGAGGTGGCAGACCTCCAAGGATGAGGAGGCCGGGTTGGCACGGAGCGTGTCCCAGCAGGGGAGTCTGCCTGGGACACACAAGCCGGCGTTCTCCCTGTCAGGTGTACCAGGACCACAGGCTGTTAGTCTATTTTTGGTTGGAGCACCAGCACCACATATTTTTAGTTGGAAGCACCAGCACCACGGAGGTCTGGGCGGCACGGATCTCTTGTCTTAACCCAGGAAGGGTGCTTACCAGAAGGAAGTGGAAAAAGTTGTAATGAGCTAAAAAATTAAATGTGTAATTAGCTGGGAAAGCTAAATTTAGCCTAGTGACAGCTGAGTGACAGCTCTGTTCATCAGGCAGTCAGGATGTTTAACACTCTGCCTGCACTGCCCTTCCTCCCACTTGTACTGCCTTAACACAAAAAACTTTCTCACACATTACCACACAACACAAAGTTTTTAACACTGGACTCTGTGTCATCAAAACGGGTTATTCACTCCACTCACGGTCATGTGCTCATTCAGTTTGCACTACTTCTTATATTTGCACTGTTTGTATTACATTACTGCCTATAGTCATACTACTGTTTACATTTACTGTTTAAATTTATTTAAATTTATTGCTACTGTTTACATTTATTGCTACTGTTTACATTTATTGCTACTGTTTACATTTATTACTACTGTTTACATTTACACTTTTCATATCTACACTACTGCTGATATACAGTATATATTCTTTTTAATAACATTATTACATATGCCACTTTACCTCTATACCAATATCAACTACCTCATACATATACTGTGTATATGCTGCTTTGTCACTCTTTTACAAATGTGAAATGCCAGAACCTGCATTTATTTTATAGATATACTTTTTATACTTTTATACTTCTACGGAAAAGCTCGGGACAGTATTACACTTTATTTCATTTTATGTTTATGTTTATTAAATGTTGGTGTTTGGTGTTGGTGAAAACTTTTTTTTACTTTTATACTACTATGCAAAAACCACTATGCAGGGGCGGATCTAGAAAAATATCTATGGGGTGGCAAGAGGGTGGCAAGGATGTTTCAGTGGGTGGCAACACCCTTCTCCTCCACACACACACACACACACACACTTGTGCATATATATATACTGTATACATATATATATATATATATATATATATATATATATGTATATATATATGTATAAATGTG
>JBBPBX010041299.1:7496-19284 GCA_038048925.1 Garcialebias charrua
TGACATGGCTTGCAGCGAGGAGGAACTCTGACTACACGCTGATCTGACCTCGTTTTTCTACACCAAAGGATGTCAGAAATAGAAAACCGGAAACCGACCACACAAAGTTCACCCTCACAGCTCCGAGTGGTTTGAACAAAGCTGACACGGCTCTGGGTTGTGATGGGGGGTGTCAGTCAGCCAACATGACGAGTTCAGCTTCTTTTTGTCATAGAATGATCAGAAGTGATGCAGCTGCGTCATCAGCCAGTCATCTGAAACTTTATCAGACTTTCATGACATCAATTTTTTCTGTTCTTGCGAAATCGAACAAGTTCAGACTGCTTCTCGTCCTAAATGAAACATGACGCTACAGCTGTACAGCTTCACTGGTTCTTACTATGGGTGCACACATTGCAGTTTTATGGCTGATCACCTATTTCTACAAAGTCTTGACTTGCCGATATCGATTTAGTTTTATAATCGACAGTTAGATGTAAGGTCACAATGCACCTTCAAATTTCAATCTTGTTTTGTTGAAAAACAGACCCTTGAACAATATTCTAGAAACAATACAAACTTGTTTTAACTGGTCACAAGGTAGTGCTCTGAAATATAAATGAAGTTTAGACAATTGTTAAAACTAAATCCGTTTCTCATGCCAGCATTGGCAGATTTATCGGTGCACCCGTAGTTCTTGCGGCCACTGGAAAGATTCCTGGTTGCACGTCTTGTACTTCCCCGTGATGGTTCCTGGTGATTCAGCAGTGTGATTCCCCCACAGTTAATACAACGAACGTTTCCTCCATCCAGCACGCCGTGTTCCTCCTGCCGCTCGGGGACTTTCAGCGCCATGACTCAGACCTGCTGACCTCGCCCAGCAGAGGAAATCCCGTTCTGTTCCAAGAGAGTTGTTTTCACCAGAAGCCTCGTGAACGAGACACTCAGAGCGTGAGGCCGTCAACAGTTTGTTTTATAACAGGGGTCACCAACCTTTTTGAAACAGCGCTACTTTGTGGGTTCAGTCATACAAAAGGGCACCAGTTTGATAGACTACGGAAACAAAGCGTCAATTGAAAAAAAAAGTATAAACATATTTTTAAGAGACATTTTAAAATGTATATAAATACAAAAAAAGAACTGAATAAAATGAAATTTTAAATGCAGCTATTTTTAAATGTGCTATTTTTAGAACAGGTCCGGGGGCACCCAGGTGCACCGTGTTGGTGACCCTTGGTTTATACGAAGGGAAATTCAGTTCAGAAGCAGTTCAAGTTCATAAATCTGTTTTTATTTTCAACGTATGGAAGTAGTGTTTAAATTCACACAAGTACAAAAATAATCTCTCTGTATTTACAGTATAATACACGTCTGCTACATACATCATGTACATTTATACACAGACGGCGGCCGCATGCCGTCGTCTGACTCTACGACAGTCCGGAGCGCACGTGGCCAGAGCGGACGCAGTCTTCATTCCAGTCTGACCCCCAGGTGACCCCTGTGGTTCTGCACGATGAATGCTGGTGGGGGGGGGACCTGCTCCGTCCCCGTTTGGGCGAGCGCCGTGCCTCGGCGAACCCAGTAGCAGCTCGATACCAGCGAGACGCCGCCGCTTTACTTTCCAAACTTGATGTCGTCGTACACCTGGAGACGAGAGCAAGCGTTAGAGACGCGTCCTCTGGAGGCGTGTTCAGCGGAACCTGCGCTCCCGAGGCGGACACTGACCTCGTCCTCCGACAGGCCCTCCATGTCGCTGTCGTCCGACTCGCTGTCGGGCATGTCCCTCAGCTCCTGCGCCGTCCTGTCGTGCAGCTGCGAGCAGATCTCGTCGTTGTGGCGACCGAACGTGAGGTGGTACGGCGTGAAGCCGCCGTAGTTCAGGCAGTTGACGTCGGCGCCGAGGTTGAGGAGGCAGCGGACCAGCGTGGGGTTCTGGTGGTCGACCGCCAGGTGGAGCGCCGTCCGCCCGCTGCAAGGTTCCTGCAAAAACAACAACAACACGCCGTCAGGTTGTGGTTGGAGGCCGGAGGGGTTCGTTTGTTCATGTTGGACGAGAAGGTTTGACCTTCGCGTGCACGACACCCACCTGTGCGTTGATGTCTGCACCCAGCCGAACAAGACTCTCCACCAGAGAGACGTAACCGTTGATGGACGCCAAGTGGAGACAGTTGTGTCCTGGAGACGACGAGGGAAAGTCACGTTACAAACCAGATTTCAGAGAACACGCACGGAGCGCATCCCGAGGGCGGAGCCTCAACACTTACCGCTGTAGTTGTAGGCAGACAGGACGGAGGTGAGGCGGCGCTGGCAGTTCTGGGTGATGACCCCAAAGCAGGCGAGGGAGCCCCGCTTGCAGGCGATGTGCAGGGGCGTGTTGCCGCTGTTGTCCACCAGCAGCGGGTCGGCGCCGGCCTTCAGGAGCCGGTCCAGCAGCTGGGGCTGGTTGGTGATCACCGCCAGGTGGAGCGCCGTCTGGAAGAGGAAGTACATGTTTATTACTGCTGTTTACAGGAGACGTGAAGAAGTTCAGGTGTGGTGCTGATGATCACCTGTCGCTGGTGGTTCTGGATGTTGAGGAAGGAGTGGCTGTGGGACAGCTTGATCATCTGCTGAGCGTGCTCACTGGATTCATGGATGATGGACAAGTGAAGCAGCCTGCAAGAGAGAGAGAGGACGAGTTATTAAAACAGCTTCTTTAACAAGAGAACCTGCACAGAAGAGGAAGTGTCTCAGTCAGATCACAGAACAACAGCAGCGTTGAGCAACAGTGGACTTTTGTCGGGTTATTTCCACCAGCGTCTCCACATCTGAAGCTTTATCAGTTCCTGGAACCAGGCCAGGGACTTTCCAGACCGCGCACGAGCACCGCAGCGCGTGCACGCCTCCAACAAGAAGCTGTTTTAGTGCAGCTTTAAACATTTCAGCTGTTTCAGTGCAGCTTTAAACATTTCAGCTGTTTTTGTGCAGCTTTAAACATTTCAGCTGTTTTTGTGTAGCTTTAAACATTTCAGCTGTTTTTGTGCAGCTTTAAACATTTCAGCTGTTTTTGTGCAGCCTTAAACATTTCAGCTGTTTTTGTGCAGCTTTAAACATTTCAGCTGTTTTTGTGCAGCTTTAAACATTTCAGCTGTTTTTGTGCAGCTTGTAGTGTATACAGTGGAACTATTTACTTCAGCGGAACCACTCCCCTAGTTGCCGGGTTACCTAGAGGTGATCCGCCGGCGTATTGATTTGTGTGTGTAATGTTGGGACCAGTTAGAAGACAAGTCACGTTCTTTTTCCATAACCGAGTGAATTATTCTTTCATCTTTAAAATATACTTTGTTGGAGTAAAGACACAACACAGCTTAAACATTTAAGCTGTTTTTGTGCAGCTTTAAACATTTCCACGCGCTGTTCCGCTGCTTTTAGCTCGTTAAAATCGCCCTACTGCTCTGTTGCGCATGCGCAACAATATGGCGTAAGAGACGACTGGCATGCGCAGGGGGGGAAAAAAAGGGCCAAATTTGCAACTCAAAGTGATAAAAACACGCATAAAATCCACTTACGTGTCTCCGTCCTCGGTGACCACGGTCCTCCACGGTTCGTTGTCCTCGCAGCCCGGTTCCGTGGCGCAGACACTCATGTCCTCGAAGTCCTTGGACAGGACGTCCTCCTCTCTTAACGAGTCCACGCCGCTGTCCAAACGGTCCTCAAAGCAGGGCAGGCCTTTCCCGTGCTTGGCCTCCATGTTGTCCAGGTTATAATCCATTTGTCTTTGGTTCGTTGCTGTGTTTACGTCCATGCTAACTCTGCTAACAGTCTAACGTCTGTGAATGTCGAAGCTGTGCTGCTGCGGGGAGGCGCGCGGGCTTATATATGGCTGTGGGCGGGGCCTAAGCGGGGGTTTCCAGTAGAGTAGAAGAGCCAGGGAAAGCACAGGAGCTGTTGTGTGCTTTTGAGACAAAAATCCCCCCCACTCTGCAACGGACACTCAGAATGAAAACCTGTAGTTTCCTATTAGACACCTATTTTTTCACCTGTACTGGAGGACGCATGTCACCGGTGATTTCAGTGAATGAGACATACAGTAATAATAGGCATGAATGAGATGCAGGCAGCCCCTGAACGCCTCATGAAGAATTCCCTTCTTCTCTGGGGGGAAATTATCAGCCGAGGCGGCGGAGCAAAACACTGCGCATTTTTCCGTCCTGTCACCTCTTTGACCAAACTAAAAGCTGATTTTTGACACAAGTTTCCAGCATTTCAAAAGTCACTCTGTGGAAATTTCCTGAGCAGTTAATATCTTACCTGCTGAGGATGGCTCTGTGCGCTAAATAAAGGTTTGAATGTGCAGCCAAGACCAAAGTGAAGTGCAATTTCAATTTGTGAAGTCCTTAAACACACGTTCGGAAACGTTTATGGATATTTGCAAGCATAAATAGCACCAAGAGGAGCTACCTATATTTTATCATGAACATGTCAATATGCTAACTGTGTAACTTGGAAAAGATGGTGATTTAAATACCAGTGTTTGCATGAAACACTAGTTATTGTGTAGATGGAAAAGTGGGTTTTAGAAGTAGTTTGGACTGTACTGGCAAAGTGTTTTCAATAGGTGGGTGTCATTAGTGCAATGGACTGTTCCATCCCTAATGGCTAAGCACAAGTCTGTTTTCTGTTTCGTTTGGATAGTTTCCACTCAAAACTACAAAAATGCACAAGTCGCATAAGAAGCACATCTGGTTTTGTAAGATTTGCATGTTTTTAAATGAATGTTTCACAGAAAAATCAGATTGTTTTTAAATTATGCATTTTTTATGCTTGCAGTTCTATATTACTAACGTAATGGATTACTTGTTGTCTTCCTATGGTCTTTTATGCCAAATTCTGCAAAATGCACCGTCACGTTTAGAGCATCTTTTACACAATTACTGTTATAGAAAGGATTATTAGGCCAAAAAGTCCTTACAAGTGTGTCTGCGTGATTAAACCACACGTTTGCGTGTCAAACTTGTGCAGAAAATGTCCAGAAATGTTCACCCAGCCTGTTCAGAGAAGAGACAGAGGAAGGATTTTCACACTTCTCGTAATGCCGGTTCATTCTACACAGCTATGCAGAGTTTGTGCAAATGAAAGAGGAGGAAATATTCTGAAGTTTCCTCATAAAGGACAAACACATTCCACAACACATAATTGTCCATCTAATTGTGCACCTGCTTAATATTGTTTGAAGTAAGGTTCTCTGGGAAGTTCATGACAACTAAACACTAGATAGCTCCATGAGCGACCTCAGTTTGAAGCAGACTGAGGAGCTAACGGTTGGGTTCAGACATCATAGCGACTTAAATCTCAGAAGTTTTATAGTGGGTTGTGTAAACACTGTTTTATGCTTTACATCGTGCTGAGTTCTGCATTACATGACTATTCCTGCAGGAATATTAATTTTGTCAGGGCTTAATGCGGCACCATGCTGCACCACACACAGAGCTAGCTGCTGCTATTTGAACTGGCAGATAACCACAAAGTTCTGTGTAAATAATGTAATGGTAAAGTGACAACATTGTAAATGTTTAGAAGAAATATGTTCATATGAATTGCTATAAAATTTTAGAGATTGGAGTCGTTTAAAGACGTCAGCCATCTTCTTTAGCCGTGATCTCGGTCCAGCTAGCCATTAGCTTGTCCATCAATAGAAACACTATAGTGCTCTAAGTCATGAGTCAGCAATTTTTTGTACGGTTTGAAACTTATTACTGATTTTTCATCACTATATGGTGCCCTAGTCGCTCGTCACAACGTTCAGTAAAAGTAGCGTGCACGAGTTGTGCGCTACATTTGTGAAAATAGACCATAATGCATTGCAACCTGAGCCGGCACGCCACAATGCTAATGCTAACAACTTATGTGATTTGCAGACTCCTATAAACAGTTTATATATGAAACATGCTAAAGATGAGTTGCAAATCACAATACATATAATGTGAGACGTATTTCGACTTTATTAGCTTTTTTATTATTAGCACACAATACAACTCTAACAACAATTGTTTTGTACAGAAGGATTTTGCAGGTTCATTTGCCGGTAATTTACAATTTGAATGTGGTGAAATTGTATTGTGACAGCCGGAATCTATAAGTGTGTAAATAACAAACAAAAAAAATGCTACGGAATGTTAAAGAAACACTTTATCTGTAAAGAAATTTTTATCAAGTTCAAGTCAACTTTACATGAGCTGGAACAAAATTATGGACACAAGGTCCCAGTTACATCCAAAAAATAGCAACTTATAAAAAGAAACAGTAAACAAGGATCTAAGATATACACTAAACACTAATAATGTAAAACAATACAGCGTAACAACAGCAGCCCGAACATGAGTCTGTGATGAGCAGATAGGTATGAATGACTAGCAGCATGAGATCAGCAGCATGAGATGAGCAGCATGAGATCAGCAGCACAGATAAGTCACATATCACCAATTAAAGTTGCATTACAGTGATTTTTTTTTCTTTCTTACAGTGATTGTCCTGGTTAGTCCAAAAGGGTAGAAGCTGTTCCTCAGTCTAGTAGTTCTACATCTAATGCTCCTCAACCTCCTTCCTTATGGGAGTGGGGCAAAAAGTGTGTGTGCTGGGTGAGTGGGGTTTTTCATGATGCAGGTGGCCCTCTTCCTGCATCTGGAGGTGTGGATGTCTGTGATGGTGGGGAGACTGACTCCAACAGACTTCTGTGCAGCCTTCACCACTCTCTGCAGAGTTTTTTTTTCTGCATCAAATTATGATGTCTTTAGTGAGTGACGTGAGTGATTAAATGGGTGAATGAATAAATATTACAGACTACTGTATTTCTCCAAACTAAAGTTGTTCTAAAAGCTATCTACAACAGGTGGGATGTTAACTATTCATAACCTTTACATATAACCCAACTTCCAAGGACTCAAATGATCCCTTTAAATCTCTTTTGGATGTGAGAGTTTGTATAAATTACAGCTTGGATCCTGGAAATTATTGATACAGTTTATCAAAAAGTGTACAACTTGAAAATCTTTATTTGTGAACCAAACACCTTATCTTTGTACCCCATATACGTATGCTACTTTTAGCATTTAGCCAGCATTTTGCTACCGCTATTAAAATAACCTTTAATTACCGTACATTTAGTTTATAGCTAGCCTTTTTCTTCTTATAGCTTCTAGCTATTTTCTATTTTAGACAGTGTTTTGCTACTTGTACTTTTTTTCCCTAATGCTACTTCTTTGAGCTTTCCCCACTCAGTTGCATCTTCTCCTTCAGCAGAGTCATTCATTCATTCAACCTTTACTCAGACAGATAAATCACATTGAGCCTCGAAGACTCATTTACAAGAGAGACCTCGTTCATTTCATTCATTGAGTCACTCGGTACTTGGCGTTCATGTGTCACAGAAAATGCTATTTCTATTTCTTCTTGTAGCATTCCTAAGGAAACACCTTGCTGTTGCGCAACTTGGTATCACGGTGCGTGAGAGAGCTACCTGTCTGGGCTGCCCTGACATTTCAGATAAAGCCCTGGGATTACTTTTGTTTGCATTGTGAAAGGTACGGCTCGGTGCAAACATGGCAACAGTATCCAAGGCGAAGCGACAGGTTCACACCACAGTGGGCCGTAAACTGCACCGCACACACCAAACATGCACGCCCAGCTGAGCTACAGCGTGTGACATCAGGCCAACGTCACCACGTCAAACGCTCGCCATGTCTGCTGAATACCATACACACATTCCTCTGCCCAGTTTCATAACAAGACATCTGGGACATTCTGTTCTTGCTGTTCAGTGGATTTTTTTTTTTTCTCTCGTTGCCAAGATGATCTGTGTTTTTATGTTCGGATGCCCACCCCACATGGGAACTAGTGGAACTTCCACTTTTCTTTATTATCAAGCATTCGTGTCACCACTTGTCCTGTTTTAACCACAGGGTTGCTATGGAGATCAAGTGCTGAAAGAGCAGAGATGGTTTTGTTGTACTGGTCTACTTGTCCTGTGTCTGTATGTTGGCACAGCCCGTCTGAGTCAGCGAAGTCTCCCTGGGTTCATCACATCCTGCCGGTGTGGTGCCAACACACTCAGCTGATGGAGGCCAGCTCATGAAACGTTCCCGTTTTCTCCAGCATGACACGACCGACCTCAGCTGATCGCAGGCGATAGGATTTAAAAACAGCACAGCAAAAAATAGTTTTGAAGTTTTTAAATAGAGAAAAAAAGTCTTCCTGTCTTCAATACTAATCATGCGCTACAAGTTGTTCCAATTCAGTTTCAGTTTATTTATGCAGCGCCAAGTCACAACAGAAGTTGTCTCAGGGCATTGAACAGAAACATTCAGATGTATTAAAAAATAAAATGGTTAGCAAAGTTCTCTATCTAAGGAAGCCGTTGAATCTTTGCTTTGTTGCAGTCTCCCACTCTGAGCGAGCACAAAGGCAACAGTGGAAAGGAAAAACTCCCTTTTAACAGGAAAAAAACCTCCAGCAGAAGTCAGGACGAGCAGCCATCTGCTTCGACTGGGTGGAGTTTGAGAGGACAGGAAGGAGAAACAGACACAGAATGGAGGCGAGCAGGTCTTTCTATAGGAGGAAAGAAAAAAACAAAAACAAAAAAATAATGTCTATTCCTGTCATCTGCGTATGTTCCCATACACAGACGAAATTCGTCTCTGCATTTAACCCAACCACCTACCAGGTGGTGCAGTGAGCAGCCCGAAAGCGCCCGGGGAGCTGGAGAAATAGGTGTGCACTCATAGACACCCCAAGCTGGGTAGTGGCCGGGGCGCGAACCCGCGACCTTCGGATCCGTAGTCAAAAGCCCTGCCGCTAGACCATCTTGGCTCCTCCAGTAACAAAACATTTTAAGATAGAAATAATTACAAATACAAACTAGCCATTTGTATTCATTTGATGAAATAAGGTCAATTTGTCATCCAGCAGTCTAAGCACATATAGCTCAGGAAACCCAAGCCAACCCTAACTATGGGATTAATCAAAAAGGAAATCTTCAGTCCAGTCTTAAATCTGGACAATGTGTCAGCCTCATGGAAAGAAACTGGAAGTTGGTTCCACAAGAGAGGAGCCTGATACTGAAACATCTTCAAGTCAAAGTCAACTTTATTGTCAAAACTGCAATATGTACAGGACATACACAGGATTGAAATTGCATTTCTCTCAGTCCCTCGGTGCAACAGTTACCATGTATACACTAAAACACTGAAACATTTAATAAACATAAGCATAAAATGAAATAATAAAAGCGTAATACTGTCCTGAGTTTTTTGCATAGTCGTTTTTGCATAGTAGTAGTATGAAAGTATGAAAAGTTACACCAACACTAAACATTTAATAAACATAAGCATAAAATGAAATAATAAAAAGTGTAATACTGTCTGAGTTTTTTGCATAGTAGTATAAAAGTGTAAAAAGTATATCTATAAAATAAAATGAAAGTTCTGGCATTGACATTTGTAATAGAGTGACAAAGCAGCATATGAAGTTTATGTACACAGTATATGTATGAGGTAGTTGATATTGGTATAGAGGTAAAGTGGCATATGCAATAAGGCTAGTAAAAAATATATATATCAGCAGTAGTGTAGATATAAAAAGTAGTGTAAATGTAAACAGTAGTAATAAATGTAAACAGTAGTAATGAATGTAAACAGTAGTAATAAATGTAAACAGTGAATGTAAACAGTAGTATGACTATAGGCAGTAATGTAATACAAACATTAGTGCAAATATAAGAAGTAGTGCAAACTGAATGAGCACATGACCGAGAGTTTAGTGAATAACCTGTTTGATGACACAGAGTCCAGTGTTAAAATCTTTGTGTTGGGTGGTAATGTGTGAAAGTTTTTTGTGTTAAGGCAGTACAAGTGGGAGGGGAGGCAGAGCAGAGTTAAGCATCCTGACTGCCTGATGAACAGAGCTGTCACTCAGTCTGCTGGTTCGAGCCTGGAGACTCCTCAGTCTCCTCCCTGATGATCTTCCTCCCATTCTGCTCTTGCAAACTCTAGGAACCAGAGGTAAACCTGCAGTCTGAGAGCAAAGTGCTCCATTAGGAAAATACAGTATTTCAAGATATTTCAAGTTGACTGAAAGTTCAACAGAAAAACTATTGCAGGGTTTTCTGCCGAGCTGTTGGCTTGTATTTTTTTAAGGGATCTCCAGCTACTTGCGCATATGGCCTTTATGCATTGTTGTTCCTCTTGTCTACTAAAAGTTGCTGTTTGTGACACAAAATAATGTAAGTACATTAAAAATTATGAAAGTTTATTACATTTTTCACACAAGGACATCATAATTATTTTATCGACGCAAGGCATTCTGGAGCGATGATGCACATTGGATGTAGTGGAGACTAAAACGCATAAGACTAAAAAGTTATATGTGACAATGAAGACATATTTTCTATTTGTTCTAATATTTTTGTCTCATTTGTTTAACTGGGTACTCTTTATTTACTTTTAGGAATTGTGTGAAAATCTGATGGTGTTTTAGGTCATATTTATACAGAAATGTAGAAAATTCTTAAAGGTTTACAAACAGTCAAGCACCACTGTGTGTAATGACCACATTACTCTACATCAGAGTGGGGTAATGTGGTCATTTTGCCCTCCAGCAGTGTACGCCTATAAAGGGCAGCTCAGGAAACCCAAATAGGATTTATGAAAAAGTAAAGTATTAAACCTTGCCTGTCTCCCATTCTATTTCTAGAAACTCTAGGAACCAAGCACAAGTTAATCTGAAAAAAGCGTTCTGTTGGGAAAATATAAACCAATAAGACCTCGAACGTAAGATGGAGCTATAGGTTTTTGAGAGCTTTGTAGGTTAGAAACATAATTTTAAATTCAATTCTGAATTTACAGGGAACCGATGGAGAGAAGCTAAAACTGGAAAGAGATGATCTCTCGTTAAGACTCTGGCAGCAGTTTTTGGACACCCAGATATTACAGAATTACATTAGTCCTGTCTAGAAGATGTTAAGATGTTTCCAAGCTTAGTGATGGAAGAAAATGGTCCTCGTAATATTTTTAATTTGGGATTTAAATGACATTGGGGGTTTAATTTAACTGAGTGTTAAAAATTGCACTTTCTATTTAAATACACAGTACATTCTTTTCTCTATAATCAGCCACTTGTTGACAATGTGCTAATTGAACTTGGCTCCAGGAACTAGAAAAAATTAAATTGCCAACCATCTGGAGCTTAAATGATGGACTCCTATTTTCATCAGGAGCGTTGGCTTGAGTTACTTGGATGAATATTTTATACAGTTGGAATATGTAATTTTTATTCATTAAGAGAGTTTGTGCGTCTGCTGTGATCCAACAAGCAGGAACATATTTTCTCTTCTGACTACAAGAAAACACCCTCAGGCTAAAATCATTGCATAACCCTCCTGCTGCCCTTAGGTCAAACTGACCTTCAAAGTCAAAATGACCCTCAGTTTTTAAACTGGTCTCAGTGGTCATTTTGAACCCAGGGCAGCAGGAGGTTAATCTAACAGAGCAGCTGGTAAAAGTCCAAATGGCAAACAGTTCAACTCACACACAGAGAACCCAACTGGGATTTATTGTCCCCTGTTGCGGCATAAAAAGGGGGATTTGGAAATACCTGTCGTCTGTCTGTCTGTCTGTCTGTCTGTCTGTCTGTCTGTCTGTGAATGCTGTGAGCGCAATAACTTGAAAAATATGTGAGGTACCCACTTCCATTTTTTTGTGACTATGTCTAGATGTGAAAAGTGTGAAAATTGTGTCACCACGACAAAATTCAAGACCACAACCATGTGTGTGTG
>JBBPBX010041300.1:0-13113 GCA_038048925.1 Garcialebias charrua
CGATTCACACAGGTGCTGTACACAGGCTTGCGCCTGCCGCACTCTGCGTTCAAGAAAGGTAGAAAAGTTCAAAGAAAGGTAGAAATGTCCGCGTCCGCTTGTACAGGTGCTGTACACAGGCTTACGCCTGTCGCACTCTGCAGTCGAGAAAGGTAGAAATGTCCAACAAGGCTCGGTGAAAAAAAACAGCAGAAAGTAATAAAAAAGGCTTCAAAAAGCAAAAAGTACGAGGAGCAGCGGCAGCCAAGGTGTGCCCGCGTCCACTTCCTCCACAGGTGCTCAGTCACTGACAGGTGCTCAGTCACTGACAGGTGCTCAGTCACTGACAGGTGCTCAGTCACTGACAGGTGCTCCAGGTGCTTATAAACAGAAATAAAATGAATGCTAACTGAGACGAGTCCGTCTAAAAACAACGAATAAAAAATCGAATTGTATCTCAAATGTTTCATACAGGGCAACAGTTTGTAAATTAAAGCCATATAATTACACTCTGGGAGCAGAAAAAATATCCGCAGAGTGGTTTATGAGCTACCGGTATATATCTAAATAGTAGGTATCTGTTTACGGTAGCTAACCGCTAATAAAAGATTGTTGTTGTTTTTTTATCTCAAACATCTCATAAAGCTACTCTCTTGTAAATGGCCATAAAGTGATTACATTCTGTAAGTTTCAGAAAAATCAGCCGAGTGGTTCTTGACTTATCTTGCTAACAAACAGCTAAGAAACACAGAGCTAACAGAAGTTACCTCCAGACCAGGAGGCCGGGCAGCGACAGAATCAGTACGAGCAGAGGAGGCTTTTTTTCGGACACATGAGCTGGAAACGGTCGGTGGACTCTCTGGAAGTGTCCCCCTATTGGACAAAAGTGGTACTGCACCATTTTTTGCCAAAATGAAAAACGGTCATAAGTGAGCCAAAAATTGGTCTAAAATATGGGAAAAATCCATAAATAGGTCTCACCTCTCTATAGGTCGCAGGGCATAAAAATTAGGCAAAAGGCTGCGACCTATAGTACGAAAAATACGATAACTTTTTCCCCTTCATTATGGCTCCAAATGTATGGAGCTAACATGCTAACAGACCTTACTGTAAACAGTCTGGACCGCACGAACTACAGGCAGCCTCAGATGTTGGAGGAACACCGAGCTAACATGCTAACAGGCGGAGAAAGGCTTCACCAGCTCCCAGTAAGAAATTAACTCTTTTTTCCATTCATTATGGCTCTCAAATGTATGTTTTTTGATAATTATGTAGGGTACTGTGTTAGGATAGGCTAAGTGCTTGGTAAAATGCAGTAATGTACGTATAAGGTGCATTTTGGAAGTATATTCCGACTTACAACGATTTTCGACTTACGACGCAGGAACGGATCTACGTCATAACTCGGGTACTACCTGTATGTAGCCTGGTTAAAACCAGACCCTTGTCCTTCACTTTGCTTCAGACAAGGGTCTGGGACCTCTCCATTTTAAAACGATTCTTGCTGGAGGCGTTGGCCTCTGCTGAGGAACAAAACCATTGGATATTTTGAACAGGGAAAGCATTCTGCTCCCTCCCCTCAGAGCCACCCCCCGTGCTCTGGTGAACTTGACTGACAACTGCTCCGCCTCCTGCAGCTTTTCTCTCGCTGCCGGCTGCCGCGCTGAAAATTCTGTGTTTATATGTTAATAAAACGTTTTAATAAAATAAAATAAAACCATGGATCGCTGGTCCAGCTCACCAGAAGACCAGAAAATCTGATGGGACTCGGGCAGCAACGTAAAACCCGAGTTTAATTCTCGTGACAACCTCAGCCATTTCCTTGTTCATTTCACTCAGCGGTGGGAGAGGAGGAGGGAGCGAGCGATCACTTGACTTTTGGCCAAAAAAAACAAAAGAAAACTCCAGATAAGGGATTAAGAATAAATTTATGTCACATATAAAATAGTCCTGCATCGAATGAGAACATGAGGCTCGCTCGCTGGCAGAGCCCTTTATAGGGCTCTGCGCGCTGGGACAGGTGGGGGCGTGGGTTAGGGTCCAAAACTCCGCCCCTTCTGTTCTCTGATTGGTCCGGTCAAAAATCTACCGGAGAAATCGTTGTCTATGAGAGAAATCCCAGACTGTGCAGTGAAGGGAAATGAGAATTGAGCGGAGCTGTGCAGGAAGGCGAGGGCCAGGCTAACCTGTATGTAATTAAAAAAGAAAAAATAATGGTTATTATTCACAGCTAAACTGCTTTCCTCTGGTGTGGATTCTCATGTGTGTGTTTAAAGTTGACTTTCGTCCAAACCTTTGTCCACAAAGATCACAAGCAAATGATTTCTGTCCTGTGTGAACTATCATGTGTGTATTTAAATATGACTTCCGTCCAAACCTTTGTCCACAAAGATCACAAGCAAATGATTTCTGTCCTGTGTGAACTATCATGTGTGTGTTTAAAGTTGACTTTCGTCCAAACCTTTGTCCACAAAGATCACAAGCAAATGATTTCTGTCCTGTGTGAACTATCATGTGTGTATTTAAAGTTGACTTCTGTCCAAACCTTTGTCCACAAAGATCACAAGCAAATGATTTCTGTCCTGTGTGAACTATCATGTGTGTGTTTAAAGTTGACTTCTGTCCAAACCTTTGTCCACAAAGATCACAAGCAAATGCTTTCTGTCCTGTGTGAACTATCATGTGTGTGTTTAAAGTTGACTTCTGTCCAAACCTTTGTCCACAAAGATCACAAGCAAATGCTTTCTGTCCTGTGTGAACTATCATGTGTGTGTTTAAAGTTGACTTCTGTCCAAACCTTTGTCCACAAAGATCACAAGCAAATGCTTTCTGTCCTGTGTGAACTATCATGTGTGTGTTTAAAGTTGACTTCTGTCCAAACCTTTGTCCACAAAGATCACAAGCAAATGCTTTCTGTCCTGTGTGAACTATCATGTGTGTGTTTAAAGTTGACTTCTGTCCAAACCTTTGTCCACAAAGATCACAAGCAAATGCTTTCTGTCCTGTGTGAACTATCATGTGTGTGTTTAAAGTTGACTTCTGTCCAAACCTTTGTCCACAAAGATCACAAGCAAATGCTTTCTGTCCTGTGTGAACTATCATGTGTGTGTTTAAATTTGACTTCTGTCCAAACCTTTGTCCACAAAGATCACAAGCAAATGGTTTCTGTCCTGTGTGAACTATCATGTGTTTGTTTAAATGTGACTTCAGTCCAAACCTTTGTCCACAAAGATCACAAGCAAATGGTTTCTGTCCTGTGTGAACTATCATGTGTCTGTTTAAATGTGACTTCAGTCCAAACCTTTGTCCACAAAGATCACAAGCAAATGCTTTCTGTCCTGTGTGAACTATCATGTGTGTGTTTAAAGGGCGAGATACACTCGAGCGTCCTCACGATACGCCAATACGCAGCGTACGTACGCCCCGTACGCAGCGTAGCCCCACGTAGCCCCTCAGGGCATGTACGCGCAAAGCTTTTTTTTTACTACGCGTGCGCGATACGCGTGCGCGATACGCGGTGTCTGACCATAAACTTCCCGGCGCCGGACTGTTTTGTATGTTACACAAATGAAATAAATTCCCCTTCTTTATCGCTGATCGGGCCTTTTCTTTTGTTTTTTTGCCTAAAGTCAAGTAACCGCTTCTTCCTCCGTTCACTCGATGATTGAAATGAATGAATTCAGGTCCTACCTGGGTGCGGCGATGTTTTAAATATCCCTGGTGGGCTGTGTGCTGCAGGAAAAGCGCTCCCTGTTATTATTTTTATTTCTGAGAGAACTTTTTACAACATATATAGTAGAAACACCGCATAAACACCGCCGCGGTCTTCAAGGCGCTACATGAGCTGGCTGTCAATCATTTCAGTAGGCGTGTCAGCAAGTAACCAATCAGCGAGTCCCCTCCAGGGTTGCCAGATAAACATGAATTTTATTTAATTTTTTATTTTTTTTACCCCTTTTCAGTGCAAATGTTCACTAAACTCAACACACTATTAATCTTATCAGACCCTCACGCAGCAAATATGACAGTTTGGGTAAAAAAAATAAAAAATAAGCAACAGTACTAGATGATTCATTATTTCTTATCTGGCAACCCTGGTCCCCTCCGTGTGCAGCTGCAAGGAGAACGAGTTTCTGACATATGCTGAAGCATATCAGCAAAACACATGCGCACAAAATGCGCGCGTAGAGTGGCGTACCTGAGGACGCATGAGTGTATCTCGGGCTTTAATGTGACTTCCATCCAAACCTTTGTCCACAAAGATCACAAGCAAATGGTTTCTGTCCTGTGTGAACTATCATGTGTCTGTTTAAATTTGACTTCCGTCCAAACCTTTGTCCACAAAGATCACAAGCAAATGCTTTCTGTCCTGTGTGGACTGTCATGTGTCTGTTTAAAGTTGACTTCCGACCAAACCTTTGTCCACAAAGATCACAAGCAAATGCTTTCTGTCCTGTGTGAACTATCATGTGCGTTTTTAGATCACCCTTTTTGTCAATTTTTTTTCCACAGTCTTCACAACTAAATGAGTTCTGTTTTGACTGTTTGTTCTTGACTGAGTCTCCAGTTTTCTTCACTTCAAAACATTCCTTGATAACCAAACAACTTGAAGACATCGCTGACTGACTTGTCTTGTGAAATTGTTTCCCATGCTCACTGAAGCAAGACTTCTTGAGAGTGTGTACGTCTGACTCAGGAACTCTGCTCTCCTTCCAGTCTTTGTCACTGTCTTCAGTTTCTGATTCATAGTCTGATAAGTCTTTTAGCTGAGAGTCAGAGTCATGTACATCATCGTCATCATCATCCTCAGATTCCTCACTGACTTCAGTCTCTGAAGAGCTGCAATCATCTCCATAAGTATCTAGATCTGGGTTCCTGGTAGTCTCTGCTCTTCCACAGTCCTCTCCAGCAGTTGCTGTTTTCATCTGGTCAACTGAGCTGCTGGTTGGAAGATCTTCCTCTTTTACTTGGTGCTGATAAAGCTGTAAAAACAGAAGTTTCTTTTCATCTTCCTCACTCTTCAAAGGAACAGCAGTGAATGCAAACCCAGTGTCATCAGTCTCCTTTTTCACACAAAACTGCTCTCCCTCTTGACTGGTCCACAGTTGCTCCTCTTCCTCCTTTATGTTGAGGATATCTGGATCCTGTTGGTCCACACCAAGCATCCGTACTTCAAGAGGTGCTTCTTTAACCAGCACCATCTGCTGAACATCTGCAGGGAACACTGAAAACATGAACATCAGGCACACTTATAACTTTATTCATTAATTCATTAATTCATTCATTCATTCAACCTTTATTTAGTCAGGTAAATCTCATTGAGCCTCGTGGACTCATTTACAAAAGCGACCTGCTGCAAACTAAAGAATGATGAACGATGAATGATACAATTTCCTTAAACAATAAACAATAGAAAAACATAAGAGAGAAATAGAGACTACCTTCATGTCCTCTCTAACTGCATCCATATATCTCCTCTTTGGCCTTCCTCTGTGTCTGTTTCCTGGCAGCTGCATTTCTAACATCATTCTACCAATATACCCACTGTCCCTCCTCTGGACATGTCCAAACCATCTCAGTCTGGCCTCCCTAACTTTATCTCCCAGTTGTTCAACATGTGCTGTACCTCTGATTATCTCATTCCTGATCTTATCCATCCTTGTCACTCCTAAGGAGAACCTCAGCATCTTCATTTCTGCTACTTCCAGTTCTTTCTCCTGTCTTTTTGTCAATGACACTGTCTCCAGACCATACAACATAGCTGGTCTCACCACTGTCTTGTAAACTTTTCCTTTGACCTTTGCTGACACCTTTTTGTCACAAATCACTCCTGAAACTTTTCTCCATCCGCTCCATCCTGCCTGGACTCTCTTTTTCACCTCTTTACCACATTCCCCATTTTCCTGGACAGTGGACCCCAAGTACTTGAAGTCCTGCACCTTTGTGACCTCTGCTCCTTGTAGCCTCACTGTTCCACTGGCCTCCCTCTCATTCACACACATGTACTCTGTCTTACTACGGCTGACTTTCATTCCTCTTCTTTCAAGTGCATACCTCCACCTCTCCAAGTTCTCTTCCACCTGTTCCCTGTTCTCACCACAGATCACAATGTCATCTGCAAACATCATAGTCCATGGGGATTCCTGCCTGACCTCATCTGTTAGTCGGTCCATCACCAGAGCAAACAAGAAGGGGCTCAGAGCCGATCCTTGATGCAATCCCACCTCCACCTTGAAGCTATCTGTCACTCCTACAGCACATCTCACCACTGTCCTGCTGTCTTCATACATGTCCTGTACCAGTCTAACATACTTTTCTGCCACTCCAGATTTCCTCATGCAATACCACACCTCCTCTCTTGGCACCCTGTCATATGCTTTTTCTAAATCCACAAACACACAATGGAGTTCTTTCTGACCCTCTCTGTACTTCTCTATCAACATCCTCAAAGCAAAGATGGCATCTGTGGTGCTCTTTCTTGGCATGAAACCATACTACTGCTCACAGATAGCCACCTCTTGTCTAAGCCTTCCTTCCACAACTCTCTCCCAGATCTTCATCGTGTGGCTCATCAACTTAATTCCCCTGTAGGCTGTATAAAGTGTACACAGACTTATAATCCCAAAGGCGGAGAACATCATCAAACATCAGGCAGAAAATTCGTAAGTGACTTTTATATAATAACATAAATTCATATACTTAAATTTCAAGCCCAACAGGTACAGTTCAAAAATGGCAGCCCAGACAGAAAACACCGCTTTCAAGTTGATGTCAGTAGATTGAAACACTCTCGGAGGATAATGATGTAGATGTGACAGGTCAACAATGTTTTAACGTATGACAGTATCATGTGTGTGTGGGTTGTAGTGTTTTGTCTAGATCAGATTGACTGGAACCTTTCGCCCAGATAAGCAGGATGACTTCCAGTGTTGTCCGACCTTCTTTTTGTATTTTATTTTCTTGCAAGAATCTGAATTATTACAGGTGAAACTAAATTAATTGAATGGGGGGAAATCAAACACGTCTGTGAAACTAAACCAACTAGTATAATAGTAATTGTGGGGATATTGTCATAAATATATTTAATAGACGAGAAACAGATAGAAAGACATATTTATATAAAAGTTAAGTGTCCTTGGAGGAGAACACTCTTTAAAGAATGTATTTAATAAAAGTATTAAACTTACAAGACAGTTATAAATTTAAGGTGTAGATTGAAAAACATTAAATTAAAATACACTAGTAGTATAAAACAATTCTGATGGGAATCCCTGAAAAAAACAAGAGGATGATTTAAGATGGAGAAAACAATTCCAGATTACAGAAAACATTTTATATAACTGATTCATGGGGATGAGACATTATCTAATTTACTATGAACAACCTAGTAAACAAAAAACTTGATATTAAATATGTTTATGTTTATGTTTATTAAATTTGTTCATTTTTTTACAAAAGAAACACAATACAAGACAATCCCATTAATGATACGTACACAATGTAAAAAAATGAAAGGAAGCAGAAAGAAGAATAAATCTTATTATATCTGCCCCTTTTTTCAAACAATCAGATTAAACAATAATAATATTTCACCAGTAGTACAAAATGACTAACTCTTTCTAATTTTCTAATACTAATACGTAACTAATAATCGAATGTTATAATGTGATACGATACAGTAAATAAGACTGACTTATCGAATAAGTATTAGACATATGATTATTTTATTATTAACCTTGTGATGTCCACTAAAAACTGGGATAACGGTAATATTTGTGCTTTTTATGTGTAGAATAAGAGTTTGCAAGCTGTCAGGACATAGAGCGTCATGATTTAACCTTGCATTATTAGCTTGGGTCATGGGCGCATAAGAAAATCTTCCATGGCACACTTATCTGTGTAAATACTAATTATCTTTTGATTATTTCAGTAAAGTAGATCAATTGCAGGATGTCCAGATACATCCTGGCGCTAGTTTAAAACTGATAACGGTTCCATCTTCACGTCACAAAAGCTGCTTACCAGTACTGTACTTGTGTTTCTGATTTTATAAAAAAAAAAAAAAAAATTCTTCAGCTTTCACTATTTTTGTTACCGACATACATGAGTAATGATCAAATCTACAATATTCAATTAATTAACCTTCTTTTTTGGTGTGAGTTCAGGTGGTTAACCTGAGGTAAAATGATGAGGTATTTTTTTATTTGCACTAAATAAAATTGAGGGGTCTGCTGGGGGTGATGACAGCTCTCATTTGGACTCAGGGGAGGGAACAATAATATTCATCATCCATCCATCCATCCATCCATCTTCTTCCGCTTATCCGGGGTCGGGTCGAGGGGGTAGCAGCCTAAGTAGGGAGGCCCAGACTTCCCTCTCCCCAGCCACTTGGAGCAGCTCCTCTGGGGGAATCCCAAGGCGTTCCCAGGCCAGCCGAGAAACATAGTCCCTCCAGCGCGTCCTGGGTCTTCCTCTGGGTCTCCTCCCGGTGGGACATGCCCGGAACACCTCACCAGGGAGGCGTCCAGGAGGCATCCTAACCAGATGCCCGAGCCACCTCAACTGGCTCCTCTCGATGTGGAGAAGCAGCGGCTCTACTCCGAGTCCCTCCCGGATGACTGAGCTTCTCACCCTATCTCTAAGGGAGAGTCCAGCCACCCTGCGGAGAAAACTCATTTCAGCCGCTTGTATCCGAGATCTTGTTCTTTCGGTCATAACCCAAAGCTCATGACCATAGATGAGGGTGGGAACGTAGATCGATCGGTAAATTGAGAGCTTTGCCTTTTGACTCAGCTCTCTCTTCACCACGACAGACCGGTACAGCGCCCGCTTCACTGCGGACGCTGCACCTATCCGCCTATCGATCTCACGCTCCAGTTTTCCCTCATTCGTGAACAAGATCAAGAACAAGATCCCGAGATACTTAAACTCCTCCACTTGGGGCAAGACCTCCTCCCCGACCCGGAGTTAAATTATTCATCAAAGTTACATAATCAAATAACATTTAATGTATATTGCTGAGCTTAGGCAACACTGATTCATACGAGGGTTGGAAATGAAACTGTACATTTTGGGTTTTAATTGTAAGGTAATAAAGCTATTAATCATTTTATTCCTCCCACAGTTCAAACACATGAATGTTAGGTTCCCTTTCAGTCTGGTCTCTCGGTGCAACATACTTGCTATGGGAATTGCGCCCCGTGCGATTACCTGAAGGAATATACTCACGCCTTTACGGCTAGGGGCGTCACCGCCACGCCAGAGGCCCCTCCCTCTGGGTACTTAAGCGGCTTGCGCCCCTCCATCTTTCTCTTTTTTGCCCTTCACCTCGCTAAACCTGAACTACCTCTTTGCGGGACTTCTCTGTTGCTTCATCGCTCGACTTGAGGTGAGCTGGCTCCCTGCACAGAGCGCACAGAGAATTATTCCTGCGTACTGCTTGACTAGCGAAAGCTAGTCCAGCACATTTTTCTTAACCCCGAATACTTTTTTTCTCCTCTCTACAGTTTGCTTTGCTCGACTGCGCTAACTACGCCACAAGAAAAAAGCTATTTCGCTAACTCCTAGCGAGCTAGCCCGCGAAAGCGACGCGACGGAGGAGACATTTCAAGGAAAAAGAAAAAAGATTCTGGAAGGACTCGCTCGCCTTATCTCGGACATGCCTCCGGAGAAAGGAAAATGAAAGGCGAGACTTCCAAGGAAAACCAGCGGGACGGCGAGCCCAAATTCGCGCGCCTGTCCCAGTGGATGTGGTTTCTCCCTCGCAGCAACGGACACCCACGAGGCCTGTCCAGTCATCCTGGGAATGCTTCATGCAAAAACAGCACTGGATGTGCCCGACTTTTGCCCACATTGCAGCCTCATGTTGGATGCGGTGTTGCGGCATCGGGTTGACCTCGTCGCCAAAGCCATAGGCGCTTCAGCGACACCAGCGGACGTGGACACCACGGAGCCCCTCACTCCCACGCCGGAGCTAGAGAACATGGCTCTACATGACAGCACACAAGTCGAATGGGGAAACAGCCCTGACGTGCTGGCTCCTATGGTGGACCTAACAGTCGAGTTTGACACCCGAGGCATGATGAACGAGGACGAGATCTCGATTTCAGCATCGGGCGAATTTTCAACGGAGGAGGCAGACGTGGAACTAGAGGATCAGGATGAAGATCTCTCCCAGACCCCGGTACCTGTGCTCCCAGAAACCGACTTTTCCATCCCTGCTCTGTTCGACTTGTGCCACAGAGCAACGGACGCGTTGCACATCCCATGGCCTGAACCTCCGACTCGCCAACAGGTCATGAGGCTGGCAGGAAACTATGTTTACTCGAAGGAGCAGGCCACCACGAGGCAAAGGATGCCCGTGTTCCCGGACTTCCTCACAGAACTAACTCGCACCTGGAAATCAACCAAGAGCCCCTATGCTCCTTCCTCTCTCATAGTTCCTCGACATAGATGGGATGGATGAGGTGGGAATAGCTAACGTGCCTCAGATTGAGGACACATTAACGTCTCACCTGGCTCCTAAGTCATCAGGGACAAAACCAACTCTCCCCAGCAAGGCTTGTCGAGCTTCAGCTTCTCTTCTCGAGAAATGCCAGAGGGCTCCGGGACTCGCGGCACGCGCCATGAATGCGTCCGCGTTAATGCAGGCTTACCTGGCCGAAAAACTACAACAGCTCCAGGTAACAACGGACAAGCAGGCGGCCGCCGACTTGTTGGACGAAGCCCGCAGAGCAACAGACTTTGTGCTCTGTATGATGGGGACGGCTGCTGTTGCACAAGGCAGGGGCATGGCGGAAGTGGTCATCGCGATCCGCCACCTGTGGATGACTTTAACGGATCTCCCGGAGGGACAAAAGGTGCCTTTTCTTCACCACTCGATAGAGATGACGGGATTATTTGGGAAAGCTTTGGAGCGAATTCAGACCAAGCTGGACCAAAGACGCAGACAGGCGGAAGCTCTCCGAGTGGGCATTCCCCGGAAAAGCTTTGCACCCCCAAGGGAGTCTGCTGGAAGCAGACCAGCGCAGTCTCGACACCACTTGGCAACGCGTGCCCCACCGCAGAAGCGGCCAGCATATGAGGAAGAGCCCCGGCAGAGACCCCCGCCGGGCCAACCGAGCACCGAGCACGCATGGAGCAAGAATATGTTTGTTCCCCGCCAGGCGGCCAAACACAGGGCCTCCTCGGCGAATCGGGACACCAGACAAAAACGTGCCTGATGAACCAGGTCCACGTTCCCACATTACACGATCACCCGCCCACGTGGCACTGGGAGTGATCCCTTCATGTCCAGACTTTACTTGTAGCAAGGTACAAAAAGCTGGTATATTTACAGCATGCACAAATCATGCTTTCTCTGCTGTGAGTGACATACAATCATGTACGTCATTGCATATAAGCACGAATAAAGAGAGTCAGAGTCAGAGAGTCTTTATTGTCATTTGCACCGCATGTGGTACATGTGATGAAAACGAGATTATGTACACGGGGTCCCAGTTACATCCAACAACAAATGCAAGAGAAAAACAGTAATAACATCTAGAATTAACTAAGAAAAACATCAACTAGTAATACACTAAGCCTAATATAGTGGAAATAAACAGCAGCACGAACATGAGTTTGTATGAGCAGATGGTCACAGATGAACACAGATGAACACAGCAACAAGAAAACAGATCAGCATCAGCACAATGTGATATTTTGCAGTGTTTATTTTTTATTTTATTTTTATTTATTCATGAGTCTAACAGCCTCAGGGTAGAAGCTGTTCCTCAGTCTAGTGGTTCTACATTTGATGCTCCTCAACCTCCGTCCTGAGGGGAGTGGGGCAAAGAGTGAGTGTGCTGGGTGAGTGAGGTCTTTCATGATGCAGGTGGCTCTTTTCCTGCATCTGGAGGTGTAAATGTCTGTGATGGTGGGGAGACTGACTCCAACAGACTTCTGTGCAGCCTTCACCACTCTCTGTAGAGCTTTCCTCTCTTCAACTGTGCAGCCTCCATGCCACACGTTGATGCTGGAGCACAGGACACTCTCCACTGCACACCTGTAGAACGAGGTGAGAACTGGGCTGCTCAGACCAGCTCGTCTCAGCCGTCTGAGGAAGTAGAGCTAAAGAGTAAAGCTCATGAAACAGCTCCTCGCTGTTTTATTCTCTCTCAAAAAAAACAAACACAACAACAACACACAAATGTCTTCAGCAAAGCAGGTCCCTCTGGCCTGTAAGCCGTCATAAAGGGAGGGGGCCTTTCCCCCCCCTCCCTTACGGCCCACGGGGTATTAGCCTAATCAATAAACCCCAGCAGGGTGTCTCTGATTCATCTGCAGTAAGCAGACACAGAGGTGTCTGCGAACACCCTCCCCCACCCCTCATGGAGACAGGTGAGGAGGATCTCGTGCTCAAGACCCCGCTCCATTGTGAACAGTGGGGCAGCCAATACACTAACCAGACGAACACGTGACATGTCCGCGGCTCAGGGAGGCAAGCTGACAGAGTCTAACGACGGGGGGGCTACATCAGATGCCCTCAGGCAGCCACAAACTTCACACCTTCATAGCAGCAACTGTGTTCAGGCTGATGTAGGTGAAAACAAATCAGAGTTGAATCAGATCTCTCTTCCTGTTTTTCGAAGGAGACTGGGCTCTTTATCACCAAATAATCTGAAGTCTGCCAAACCAAAAGGAACACCCCCACATTCTCACGTTGCAGCTGCTCCTTTGTTATTAACGAGGGACACGCAATGCCCAGGCTGTTATCAGACAGCACGTGACCTCCCTCTCTGTGCTGATCCAGATATGCTTTCAAACAAAATTCTCCCAACGGGTGAAACACAGACCCCGGTCGATTTACCTGGTACCGATGCTCCATTAAAGCCAAGGACCAGTAAACTGGACCACTCCAGAAAACGGATTGGAGTCAGGAGGTCTGCTCGTTTACATAACTCGCAGTCTCCCAGTTTTAGGACCCCAAACTTAGAGGGGGAAAATAGACTCTCTGTTCCAATCCTGTCTAATGAGGATGACAGGTTACATCTGCTCTCAATTACCCCTGAGCAGAGTAACCTGGGGGCACACTGGCAAGGAGGCCTTCTTCCCAACCTGGCTGGCCTCCAGGGGCTCACAAACTCTTGTGTC
>JBBPBX010041300.1:17694-28935 GCA_038048925.1 Garcialebias charrua
TTAAGTGCAACTTTACACAACTCATTTTTCTCACAGGACTTACATCTGTCATCTTCCAATGGGTACTTAAAAAAATAACTGGCAGTGTAGACCAAATCTGCCAAAAACTTAGTGTTGAGGATCACTTATTAGTTGTTCTGATGAAATTAAGGTTAGGCCTAAGTAACGTTGACTTGGCATATAGATTCAATGTATCAAAAACCACCATTTCAAATATTTGCAGAACTTGGATACCTGTAATGGCCGTGATCCTCAAGCCGCTCATTAAATGGCCAACAAAAGGTGCCATACTTAAAAACATGCCCAAAATCTTTAAGCGTAAATTTAAAAAATGTCGATGTATCATAGATTGTACTGAAATTTTTATCGCCAGACCAAGTAATTTGACAGCCAGGGCTCAGACATGGTCAAATTATAAACACAATAACACATTCAAATATTTAATTGCCATCACCCCTGCTGGGGCAATTAGTTTTCTGTCTCCTGGGTGGGGTGGGCGGGTATCCGATAAACAGATTACAAACGAATCTGGTTTCTTACAACTTTTGGAGTCTAAGGATGAGGTATTAGCAGACAGGGGATTTCTAATCAGAGATGAGCTGGCAGCTTATGGTGCAACCCTTCGCATCCCTCATTTCACAAAGGGAAAGAAACAGCTGTCTGCACATGAGCTAGACTCATCAAGACAGCTTTCTCGTGTCAGGATACATGTTGAGCGAGTCATTGGTCGGTGGAAGAACTTTAAAATTTTACAAAGTGTAATTCCACTGTCACAAGTTGACATGTTGGATGACATTGTTGTTTTATGTGGTGCCTTGACAAACCTCTGTAAAAGTGTTGTTCCTAAAAAGTAACTTCTCTGTAACTGCATAAAAAGTAACTGTTCTTAAAGGTGCTATGTGTAACTTTCTGTAGAGTGCAGAACTTAGAAAAATTTTCAACAGGCAAAGCATTCTGATCCCTCCCCCTCAGAGCCATATATGGCTCTGAGGGGGAGGCTCTGCTGAGATTCAAATTCAAGCTCTGTTTTTATTGGCTGATTCAAATTCAAGCTCTGTTTTTAATTGGCTGGTTACAAACTCTGTTTTTATTGGCTGTCATTGTCCTGGTCACTCTGTGTTTTTAGTGTTTTTATAAATGCTGATAGAGAAGCAAGGGGACTATAGTTTTTTTCAGAGATTACTTTGTCTAACATCAGTTTGTCAGTAGATAGTGACAGAGTGAAGAAATATGTTAAAAATATATTGTTTGAAAAGTTACAGACTACATTACAATCTTACATACCCCAGCTTTAACATAACGTAAAGTAACGTTCTGAAATTTTTTACATTGGTGTGTGCAATTTGATTGACATCACTTGAAATGAACTTTTAAATGTTGATGTACTGCAGTAGATCAATAAACTGTCACCTGTCTAACAATAAACAAACGATTTAATTAAATTAGAACCTGTGTATTTCTTCAAAATTGTATATACAGGTACAGTGTGGTTCAAAATTAATCCTAATAATAGAATTTGACATGAAAACAGACTAGAAGCCTCCAAAAAAATTAAGATGTTTAATATAAGATTTATTTAAAACAATCAACATCAGCTTATGAATGACTGAAAAGATCAAGGTAAATAACAGACCACCTATAACAGCTACGGTGGTACACAACATAAAGTATAAAAAAAAAACTGACATTTCTTACTTCTTTATGCACAAATTCATGGCATTTCACATTCAGACCAAAAACATCTGGCATTCCTCACACATCCAAGTTGCTGATTTCCTTTTGATTTTTGCACAGCTGTAGTGAAAGTAGTTATTGCACTTAACACAGCTGATCATTTTGCCATACTCTGGCCTTTCACAAACCTTACAGGTTTTCTCAGACTCAAAGGCAGGATCGTGTCTTCTGGTCAGGAGTTCTGGCAACAAACCTGAGATGAAAAGGTTTTGAGCTTTTGGCAGGGTCTCTTGTAGAAACGCTAGATTTTTGAGAACACGCTGTAGAATAAGTTGTTGTTTTGACCACAACACAACATCACAGTATTTGACATCACACACAAACATGTGCAGTTGGATCTGATGGTAGTATGGGTGTGATTGCTTTAAAGTGAAAGAGTTGTCCAAACAAAACTTACTGTCATCTGTACATCCATTAAAGTTTTGCTGATATTTGTATGGACATTTTATTTCAACCACACCTTGGCCACAACATTTACAACTTACTATTCCATCAGGTGATGAGCCAAGGTGTGGCTCAGAAGGCAGCACTACTAAGCCACAGCAGCTTACAGTTAAATCTTCATGTGTTTTGGCCATTAAATCAGTGTATATTTGTCGTGCAGTTTCCTCCATGTTTTGTCCCCACAGCACAGATGGTACATTTAAATCTCTGTGGTTGTACTGCATTACATCCATCAGATATGTGTTGCTGATCATGTCCGAAGTGGTGGCACGATGAAATTTGGTGCTTGTGATTCAACCAGCTCTATGGATGCTCCACTCACTAGACTTTGACTGCTGTCGGGTCACAGCTTCCAGCCTTTTGCACTGATAAGGTGTGTGTTTAGTTTTCAGCAGGTGAAATGTTTCCTCACATTTCACCTTTAGTTCATCAAGTGTGAGGTCTCTGGATGATGTGCTAAATAAAGCAGTTAAGGGCTCCGGTAAATCTCGATGCTCCTCATAGTTTTCGTCAGATGAAGCGGTGTCCGTGTCACTATTGTCGAAGCTCGTCAGCACTGCACAATCTGGGTCCACAGCCCGCAGTTGTTGGATGTCGTCATCTGTCAGCACTATTAAAAGAACAAACAAACATAGTTAGGGTGGTATATTACATCCACTTCTTCAAAAGTGAGATGAAAAGGTAAACGCAGGGCTCCTCACTGCACTTAGCTGGGTTCTATTTTACCTGTGAAGTTCAGACTGTTAAAAATGTTTTTAGCCACTTCTCTTTTAATAATGATTTAAAATTAAATGCTTTAGTTGCTAAAACAATTTGTAATTAGGAGTAGATGCCAATGTATGTTATGAATAAAAATGAAATGAGTGTGAACTGTGTTACTTGTATAAAGAAGTTACGGTAGTCTGGAGTCCCTGAAAATTTAATTATCAAAGTGGGCCTTATTTTGCCTCTGTCAACATCTACATGCCTCTGGGTGTCCCACTGTTCTTGTGAGTAGGTTTCGATGCTGCTGGAAACTGCTTGCGTAGCCTCTTAGTTTTGGTGAACTTGATTTCACTCAGTGGAGCTGGCTTGACCTCTTTTCGACTCTCTTTCCACATGCACACACCGGAGGTAACTGCAGCCTTCTCTGTCCTTCCCATCCTAACTGCGAGCTCGACTTTGAACAGTATGGCAGCTGCATGACTACAGCATGATCCTAGACTGAAATGTTGGAAATTACTAACATGTTATGGTGTAAATGTCACTTTTGAATGTTTCCTGACTAAGTTCTGACTTTGATTGTAAATAAATAAACATTTGTGATTTTCATTAGCTTCTGAAATTCAAGCCACTGTGACCTCTGGATGAATATTTTGGAATATGTAATGACTAAGTTATCTGAGCAATGCAAATAAAACATTTTACACTGAAAAGAATGTAAAATCTAAAATTGCAGTGGCCTAAAACAGAAGCAAATTATGCATATCAAGAACCAAAATTAACTTACCCTGCCATACAGGTGCAGTTTGCTGTGAGAATGTAGTTCTCCACTTTATTGACGATTACCCAAGCCTCATACATTGTAGTCTTTACGCCTTGTCTCTGACTGGGGAGGACTTTGGACTTTAAAACACAGAAATCTGCGTCCATATCATTATATCGCACTTCCTGTACATGTCCACAAACAACGTAGTCATACGCATCGAGTGATTTGTATGCTCGTAGTTTTTCTCTTGTGTACACGCTAGGTTTCTCCACCAAATACGTGTAAATATCAGGCCACTGAATGCTAGGCCACTTACTCACGTCATCCTCCCATTCAGTAACTGTACACGGATCAGGAAGCTGATGGCCATTGCTCAAAGTTAACTTATTAAAGTAAGCTTTGCGATCATTTACCGATAACCCGCTAGCGTAGCTTGATAATACACTACGAGCCGCCATACTGCTGTTGCAGCGATGCGCGCGCAGCTGCTTGATGACGTAGGCTGTAAATGGGTCTATATTCCTTCAGGTAATCGCGTGGGGGCGCAATTCCCATAGCAAGTATGTTGCACCTCGTTCCCTTCCTTCAGGGAACATGAGTTATGGTGTTATGAAAAGCATCACATCTGTCCTCCCTGCCTCCCTGGATCCCTTCCAATTTGCATACCGACCTAATCGCTCAACCGACGATGCCATCTCCTCTGCCCTCCACACAGCTCTCACACATCTGGACACGAAGGACTCTTATGTTAGAATGCTGTTCATCGACTTCAGCTCGGCATTCAACACCATCATCCCCCAACAGCTCATCCTTAAACTGGACAGTCTGGGGCTGAACACCTCAATGTGTAACTGGCTGCTAGACTTCCTGACCGGGAGACCACAGACAGTACGGGTCGGGAGTAACACATCTAGCACCATCACATTGAACACAGGGGCCCCACAAGGATGTGTGCTGAGCCCCCTTCTATTCACCCTGCTAACACACGACTGCACACCATCATACAGCTCCAACCACTTCATCAAGTTTGCGGACGACACAACAGTGGTGGGTCTCATCAGCAACAACGATGAGACGGACTACAGGAACGAGGTGAGCCGCCTGGCCTTGTGGTGCGGACACAACAATCTCACTCTCAACGTGGAGAAGACAAAGGAGATTGTTGTGGACTTCAGGAAGAGGGATGCCCAACATGCCCCTCTGACCATCAACAGCACCGCAGTGGAGAGAGTGGACAGCACCAAGTTCCTGGGAGTGCACGTCTCAGAGGACCTGTCCTGGAGCAGGAACACTGCATCACTGGCCAAGAAGGCTCACCAGCGTCTCTACTTTCTCCGCAAGCTGAAAAGGGCTGGAGCTTCAACCCCCATCATGTGCACCTTCTACAGGGTGCCATAGAAAGTGTCCTGACCAGCTGCATCACTGTGTGGTTTGGTGCATGTACTGCATCCTGCCGCAAGAGCCTCCAGCGCATCGTGAGAGCAGCTGAGAAGATCGTCGGCACCTCCTTCCCCTCACTGCAGGACTTACACAGCAACCGCCTCACTCGGAAAGCCCTCTGCATGGCAGGTGATCCCACACACCCACTACACAGCTGCTTCAGACTGCTGCCATCAGGGAGGAGACTGAGAAGTCTCCAGGCTCGAACCAGCAGACTGAGAGACAGCTCTGTTCATCAGGCAGTCAGGATGCTAAACACTCTGCCTGCTCTGCCTCCCCTCCCATTTGAACTGCCTTAACACAAAAAACTTTCTCACACATTACCACACAACACAAAGATTTTAACACTGGACTCTGTGTCATCAAACGGGTTATTCACTAAACTCTCGGTCATGTGCTCATTCAGTTTGCACTACTTCTCATATTTGCACTAATGTTTGTATTACATTACTGCCTATAGTCATACTACTGTTTACATTCACTGTTTACATTTATTAATACTGTTTACATTTATTACTACTGTTTACATTTATTACTACTGTTTACATTTACACTACTTTTATATCTACACTACTGCTGATACATACAGTATATAGTATTCTCTGACTAGCCTTATTTAAGGATGCCTAATGTGCCTTACTGCATATGCCACTTTGCCTCTATACCAACATCAATTACCTCATACATATACTGTGTACATTAACTCATATTCTGCTTTGCCACTCTTTGCAAATGTCAATGCCAGAACCTTCAGTTTATTTTATAGATATACTTTTGATACTTTTTATACTACTATGCAAAAACTCAGGACAGTATTACACTTTTATCATTTCATTTTATGCTTATGTTCATTAAATGTTTAGTGTTTTAGTGTTGGTGTAAATTTTCATACTTTTATACTACTATGCAAAAACTCAGGACAGTGTTACACTTTTACTATTTTATGCTTATGTTTATTAAATGTTTTAGTGTTTAAATGGTTGCTGTTGCACCGAGGGACTGAGAGAAACGCAATTTCAATCCTGTGTATGCCCTGTACATATTGCAGTTCTTACAATAAAGTTGACTTTGACTTTGATAACTTTCAGTTTTGAGGCGCAGTGCCTCCTTAAATTTCAGGCCTTCTTTGTTATGGACATATGCAAACTCAGTGGTATTTTTGCCTGGTCACGTTCAAACACACACATACACACACACACACACACACACACACACACACTCACACATACACACACAGAGTGCTTAATATTTTCCAATTCATTTTCACTCTTGAGAAATTGACAGATATATGGATACACATAAAATATGGGCAATTTTAAAAGGCAATACAAGCCTACATTAATTATGGGATTTAACAAAATGTAACAACATTTAACAAAATGTCTTTGATGAGTTGTGATGAGAGCTGGAATCATCTTACAGCGACTGCCCTACAGGTTTGAGATGGAGTCTTAGTGTTAAATTAAGAAAATACAGATTAAAATTGTTAATTTTGTTTCAAAAGAGAAATTTTTACTTCATTTGTGCCTTTTCCTGGAAAAAAATATTGATTAAACAAAGATTATCTTACAGGATTACAGGTGGTCCCCGATTTACGAGCGCTCTTACTTACGAGGTTCCGGATTTACGAGATTATCATAATTAATAAAAATATGAAATTAAAAAAAAATATATTATTTATTTTTTGTGTTTAAATGTTCTTAATTTCATGTGTACAGCACTTTGGTGCAGCTGTGGTCGTTTTAAATGGCTTTATGAATAAAGTATAATTGTTATTTTTATGTTTTATTTCAATTTTTAATGTACTGTACTGTACAGTATTAGCGATCGCTCCCAAAATGCCACCGGCTGACATATAACGAGCGGAGCTAAGCGGGCGGGGACACCAACTCTGCAGCCGGGAGCTGGCTTTGGAGACCGAGCTGAGTGGAGGCTCACTTTACCGCAGTCCGTGCGTACGATCAGAGGTTCCTGCACTCGGATAGATGATCTGGAGCTGAACGGTGGTTTTGTGGAGGAACGATGGGCGAAGTAAAACGACACTGTGGACTGCGTGAAGCAGCAGACAGCAGACAGCTGGACGGACCGGAGAAGGAACGAGCTAACATTAGCCAGTTAGCTCCAGCCTCGTAGCTCCACCGGACAGCCGGCTTTGTGCGATCAGAGGTTCCTGGAGCTCGCCTCGATGTCGGACTGGAAGCAGAAGATATCGGGGGACACCCAGCTAACTTGGAATAACAAAGCCGACAGCCTTTTTGAAGGTGCAGCTAAACCGGACTGCCCGTAGCTGTGGACTACAACAGCCGGATTCGGATGGGCTAAATGCTAATGCCGGGTTTCCACCAAACGCTTTTCGCGCCTCCAAAGCAGCCACTTTACATTGAAAGTCTATGTGGCCGGGCATCTTGGCGCGGCGCAGCGTGACACGGCGCGTCTTCAGCATTTCAAGCAACGCAGCAGCGCCCGGCAGTCACTTTCCACGCACGCGCACGTCCGCAGCAGCCGAGCAGCAGAAGCAAGAATATTCTTGCTTCTGCTGCTCGCCGCGCCGCAACAACCAATCGGGAGAGACTCTGCTATGTGATGACGCAACGACGATGGGACTTTCTGTGGACTTTTTAAACTTACCCCGTCAAGCCTCCGTGGCGAAAACAGCCTCTGGTAGGAAACCTGGCATTTTTAAAGTTGCTGCTGTCCACTCGAGCGTACGATCACCCCAAACATTAAAAAAAGTTTTAATCTCAACAAAGACTTTTGGAGCTGCAGTTCGGCTCGTAGAAAACCCACTCAAGTAGAACGAGGCTCACGTGAAGCTGATTTTATCTGCTCGGTGCACAGAAAAACAACACATATCTGACCGGGAAGGGAGCCAGACACTCCTCCCACTGCGCGTCTGCAGACACGTTAGGTGGAAACAGACATCTGTTGACAAGCAGCAAACGCGGTGCGTTGGGAGCGTTTTGATGCATTTAGTGGAAACCCGGCATAACAGGTGCAGCTAAAGGCGGCGCGCGCAGACGGCTTTCGGTAAGTTATTAAAATTTTTTCTGTCACCAAATGTATGAAGTTAGGATACCAACAGTCCTTCCTGTAAAGGGTTTGGACTGTGTGGTGCTACAAAAAGCTGTGAAGCTCGGACGTAACGCAACGGTGCTAACAGCGGAGCTAACAGGCAAACAGACGACAGAAGCTGCCGCTCAAAGTAAGAAATACATTTTTTTTATTTACTGTATGCTCTTTTAAAATGTGTTAAAGTTTTTGAATAGTCATTACTGCACATGTACGTGTATCAGTGGCAGCTGGTGCGTATATATATATGTAGTCCCCGATTTACGAGATTTTCATGTTACGAGATAGTCGGAGGAACGGAACTCACTCTTAAGTCGGGGACCACCTGTATTAAATTGATGTGACTTGTATGTCCTGAACAATATTAACCTTTCACAGGTCTCTGGAGTAGACCGGACTGAAAGAAAACTACTGTGAATGTCTTTTAGAACTGTTAAATATAATGCTATTAGTACTAGAGCATGGATAGATGGCTGTATATAGCCCCCGCCCCCCATTTTCTCTTTACAGGAGATACCAAATGGAGATTGAGAACCTAAGCTGGGCAGATGGAACAACCAGTGAAGTATCTGAGTTTGATCATTTAATGCAAAGTAAATATCGAAAATCGGGAATGACACAATTCATGACTTTAAATAATAAAAATTGACTCTGCTATAAGATAAATAAGCAAATTGTAAGAGTTTTTGGATAATAAATTGAACTTGAATACAGGTAGTCCCCGTTTTACAAGCACATCGACTTACGAGGTTCCAAATTCATGACATTATCATATTCGTTTTTGTGTGTTTAAATGTTCTTAATTTCATGTGTACAGCACTTTTTTGTAGCTGTGGTTGTTTTAAATGGCTTTATAAATAAAGTGTAATTATTATTATTATGTTTTATTACAATTTTAAGCGTATTTGCGCAACTTCCGGCCGTTTCCGGAAATGCATCCGTGTCCGCCATTTTACGGCCCCTAAGTGCGGTCAAGTGAGGTCCGTCAGTATCGGCAGCTGCCAGCTGGCTTTGGATGACCGTGTGTCCGATCAGAGGTTGCCTCATACAGATAAATTAGCTGGAAACGCTCAGTGAACTCTGTGGACGTCTCAGGCCTGGAGCAACAGCCGCGATCGCTCGGCCGATCGCTCGTGCCGTGCTGGATGACAACAGCAGCTCATGGGATGAGCTAATGCTAAAAAGCGCAGCTAATGGCAAGGCTAACATGCTAAAGCGGACCCCCACCGGAGACACCGAACAGACGGGTGGCGGCCGGGAGCTTGCCTCAATGTCCGCCTGGCATTTTAAGATGTCGGATGGACACCCAGCTAACGTGGAGAAACAGCTCCGACAGCCTTTTTTGGATGGGGCTAACACGCTAACGAGTGCTAACGAGTGCAGGCCTAATGGCGGGGGCTAACAACAGCTAACGCGGGCAGCTTGTTTTGGATGGACGAACACCGCGGAGAAACGGATTTCATTAAGTTCATCAACCTGCGGATGTTGGATGTTGTCTATCATGGTGCACTAAGATTCATAACTGGTTGTGATTATCGTACCCACCACTGCACCCTGTATTCACTGGTTAACTGGACATCATTAACCTCACGCAGACTCTTCCACTGGTACATTTTCATCTTTAAATCACTTCTTGGTCTGCTGCCCTCATACATCTCCTCCTACATGTCTTTGCGTGAGTGCAGCTACAGTGTGCGCTCTCAGGACATGATTACCTGCAGTGTTCCGTCAGTGAGGACTGAACTTGGAAAAAGGGCCTTCTCCTATTCCGCTCCTGCTTCATGGAATATCTTACAAAAAGATCTGAAGCTCTCGAACTTGACTTCTCTAAATGGTTTTCAGAATCTGTTGGAATCCTGGCAAAAACCAATGCAGATTTGTTCCTGTCTTTGATTTTATACGTCTACCTTATAATGTTTTGCTAGTTTTTTGATACTTTGTTAAAAAAAAGAAAAGAAAAAAAAAATCTTTTGTTTGTTTTTTTTTTTCTTTTTGTTTTCTATTGTTTATTGTTTGTTTGTTTGTTTATTGTTTAAGGAAATTCTACCATTGCTGTTCATTGTTCTTTAGTTTTAGCAGGTCGCTTTCGTAAATGAGCCCATGAGGTTCAAAAGATTTACCTGACTAAATAAAGGTTGAATGAATGAAAAAAAAGTTATATTAAAGTAAACTCTTTTTCTGGCTACAAATGTATGGACTTAAAGCTCCCCTGACATCATCTTTGAACTTTCCATAAAATGGCACAACATATATATATTTTAACATTGAACTATGATCGTTTTTGCTAAAACAATGTTAAATTAATGAAAATTCCTCTCAAAAATAGTTTAAAATTAGCGCCGTTTTTTTACACGGTAAATCCGGATTTTTCCGGTCACGTGACTGTGACGTCACGTCCAGATGCCTGCTCCAACGCGCATTGAAAAACAATGGCGGAGAATGCAGACGCATCAGACGAATTTAGCAATTTAAAAGTTGATATTTTAGCGATTTGTCTTCAGTTCGTGAAGCAGAAGTTATTTTGAGTGATCAACAAGAAACAGCAGGGTTTTATTTTCTTCCTGCTGCTGCCGTTTTTATGGTTTCACTTTCACGTTCAGGAAGAGAGCAGGTGTCTGAGTTCTGCAGCAGCAACTTAGAGGCTGATTGGGATAACTCTTTTACAGAGCACTGAAACGGTAATACATTAATTAATTTATGTAATAATCATTCAACATTAATTTATAGTCTAAAAACATGAGTCCTTTTTAAATTACCTGGTTTATTTTAGAAGTTTATTCAAAGATACGTTCTGAAAAACACCATTCATATTTCCACTGTTGTACTTTGCATGTTTACATGTTCACTATATATAAATATATATAAAAACAGTAGTTTATACGTCAATCATTACATTTAAAAAGAAATTTATATCAAATACTGTCAAAATAACATATATTGATAAAATAGCTGATCATCAGGGTGTGTGTGTGTGTTTGTTTTGTGATCAGGCAGTCATATATTAACATTTATGTAAATGTATTTATATATATATATATATATATATATATATATATATATATATATGTTATATATATATATATATA
>JBBPBX010041301.1:0-11845 GCA_038048925.1 Garcialebias charrua
CCAAGGAAAAGCTCTTATTTGAAACTTTTACTTGGTCGTCTGTGCAGCCACTGTTCAAGCCATTGCCCCACAACTGTTGTACTAATGAACGCTTTGAGTATCAGACCACTTTTGTGTACACATTTGTTCACTTGCAACACAAAGACATCCCTGGATACTTAATTCCTGAATAAATTAAGTATCTGTCTTCTTATTGATTTTTCTATAAAAGGGAATCTTGAATCTCTAAATAGTTTAGATACACAAGGCAACAGCACAAAACAGAGCATGAGCTGCAAATGTCCCGACGCATTACTCAAGTCATTCAAGTAAACAAATCAACAATTGTATCGACATCTTTAAATGTTCTGCATAATTTCTCATCACATTTGTGAGTTCCAATTAAGTGGCAAGCATTTTTAATGTTAGTTCCCATTTTCAGCTTGGACCCAATGTGAAACTTAATACAGTTTTTTAAATACTGTACTCAGAAAGTTTCTATCTGACTGAAAATATTTTCTGTGTGTTATTGTTGTTTCAAATTTATATTTGCAGGGTTCACAGTGTAAATGTTATCTTCATTGTCTCACTCTTCTTTGCTGTTTTCAAATTATATTAATCAGCTTCCCTTCATTTTAACACTGACAATATTTAGTGAATGAATTTTAAACTGTTCCCCAAATACTGAGAAGTCAAACGCATGACGGATTAGGAATTCAACATAATAAAAATAGAAAGTAGCCTTACAAGATACTTTGTATAAATGCAATATATTACTTCCACAGTAACAAGACAGAATAATTTTAAAAACAACTGAGCTGTGTTGAAAATATGGCATATTTTATAAAATGCTCTGTTTTTTGGCTCAGACAGACGTCTCTAAAGCAAAACACTCATTTAAATAAATGGCATTGATCAGCAGCAGTGTATCTATCTTCACACAGCATTTCAGGATTTTATAAACATTGTGTGCAAAGCAGGCAAGGCAAAATTAGTCACTGTTAAAACTCTAAAATCAGGTTCTTGATCACATTATTAGATTAGATTATAATACAGCAATTATGCTTCTGATCTCTGAAGATGAGCTAGAGCAAAGGGGAACCTTTTTTATGGACGGACTAACTAAAATGTCTGGAAACCTTGGGCTAACAAGAAAACAGACTGTAGCTGTTTTCCCATTTTAATATCCATCCATTATCTTTTACCTGCTTCTTCCATTTTGGGTCACGGGGGTCGCTGGTGCCCATGTCCAGCAGTCACAGTGCGAGGGGCGGGGTACACCCTTGCTGATGATACACAGTTATATCTTCCAATTGAGTCAGACAGGGTCACTCCACTGGATCCACTCTTGGACTGTCTGAATGACATTAAAATCTGGTTAAAACTTAATTTTCTAAATCTAAATGAAAATAAAACGGAAGTCATCAGCTTTGGCAAATGTAACACCCTAAATGTTCTTGGCCCCTTGGCTTCATACAGCCACTCCAATGTCAGGAATCTGGGAGTTATTTTTGATAGTGCTTTTAAATTAGACAAACAGATAAATGCTGTAGTTAAATCCGGTTTCTTCCAGCTAAGACTCATTGCCAAGGTGAAGTCTTGTCTCTCTTTCAGAGACCTTGAAAAGGTGATTCACGCTTTTATTACCTCTCGCTTGGACTATTGTAATTCACTGTATGTTGGTTTAGACAAATCATCTTTGCACCGCTTACAATCTGTCCAGAATGCAGCAGCTCGTCTTTTAACTTCAACTAAAAAATATGAACATATAACCCCTGTCCTGGCATCCCTTCACTGGCTCCCTGTCCACTCTCGGATTGATTTTAAGATTTTATTGCTTGATTTTAAAATCTTAAAATGTCTGGCCCCGTCATATTTATGTGATCTTATTAACATCTACACTCCTGTAAGAGCACTCCGGTCTACCAACCAGTTCCTCTTAGATGTTCCCAGATCCAGAATGAAATACAGAGGTGATCGGGCTTTTGCGGTTGCTGCTCCAAAGCTGTGGAACAGTTTACCTGAGAATTTAAAGACCGCTCAGACTGTTGAGACTTTTAAATCTTTGCTCAAGACTCATCTGTTTTACTTGGAATTTGATCCTTGCAGAGTCTGAGAACAAATTTTGAGCAGATTTTATTGTTTTTGGGTTAACTTTATTATGTTTCAGTGGCACTAGATGCATTTTACTCTGTTGTTTTTATTTTATTTTTTAACTGTACAGCACTTTGGTCGGCTTCGGTTGCTTTTATGTGCTATATAAATAAAATTGACATTGACATTGACACCCTGGACATGTCTCCAGTCCATCACAGGAACACATAGAGCCAAACAAGACAAACCACCATTCACTCACTCACTCACTCACTCACACATAGGGACAATTTAGAGTTACCAATCAGACCAACATGCATGTTTTTGGTATGTGGGGAAAAAAACGAAGTACCCGGAGAAAACCCACGCATGCACAGAGAGAACATGCAAACTCCACCCAGAAGGGCCCCCGGGATTTGAACCAGAGATCTGCTTGCTGAGAGGCAGCAGCTCTACCAGTTGTGCCACCGTGATGCCCCTTTTCTTGCACTTCATAAATAAAATCACTTACCTTTTACCAGCATCTGCATTTTCATTAGTCTACTAAACTGGGGGGGTCATGTAAATCTAACATCATGCTAGCAACTGCACACCTCTATTCCCAAGTAATTAAAAAAGCAAGATCTAGCTAACATTTTCCCTGTTACAACTATTTTGGAAGTGTGTTGCAGCAACAGTTCAAAAAGAGTAAATGCCTTCAAAATGCCTTATATCATACATGGACAATTGAACATGATAAACTGCTTTACATTCCCTACTTGCTTTATGTCTCGTCATCTTTGAGCGCAAAGAGTTTAACACATTATTCATGACTTGGTCTCCAGTTATGTCTGACCTTTAGTGAGAGTACAAAAAGATGACACTTTTCACATTCCGTGATATCTTCTTTTAGTTCTGAAAACTCATTTCCAGCTGTTAGTTTATAAATAGTTCCCGTTTGTCACTAGAACAAAGATAAAAGTTTGTCAAAACACTTTGTCATCTAACAGCTTTCACCAAGTAGTTATTAGTCATAAAGGGCTCCTTTAATACATGAACTCGTGGTTACATTTGCTGTCCAATCGAGTTGTGATGGTTCCCAAGGAGTGGCAGATGTATCCACCCCTGCCAACATAGCAGGCCCTATTTTCTTGTTCTGTGAAGTGGAAGTGGGTGGTTCAGCACTGTTTGCCAATGTAATACCAAGCAGATCTTATACAAACACAGTTAGAGCAATGTTTGGTTCTGTTGTGCATAAAATTGATTAACAATTGGGATGCAGCATTAGTAAGATGCATTCGGCCAGTCTATAAGCTATTTCTTTCTTCAGAGGAGACACGTACTGTGAATCTAAAGGCTTTTCCTCAGTGGCATAGAGTTTGATAAAAAGTCACTGCACTATTTTTCTTGGGAACAAGTCAATACTTAAATTTCATCCAACATATAAAACAATCTTAATGTCATAATAAATGGGGTCAGTGCTTCAAATCGTATCTGCAAAAATATACAAAAAGATCCCAAACATATTCACACGGACGCAAATACAATGTAACAACATGCAACAGAGTAATGGGCTCTCTGCTGCCTAACTGTTTCTGCTTTGTTCACCACACAATCAGCAACGCATGAGAGAAAATACCTACTACAGTTGGTCCATGTGATGTTGTCAACAGATGGAATCAGCTTTTATATTGATTGCCTTGAAGCACACATGCACCTCCATCTAGTCTGCGTTTCTTTCCTTTATTATTTTCAGAGTTTAATGTCAATATCGATGAAGTAAAAGCACAAAAAATGGGAAACAGCATGGTGAAAATCCGTTTTAACCAAACTCCCTTTCTTTTTTTTTTTTTAAAGCTTTTCTTTTATTCAAATTTAAGTGTTTCAGAATGGGATGTTATTATTGCTGCTTTTACAAATGAACATATGTTTTGTGTTAGAGCTTCAGACTAATTAACTTTAGTGAACCAAAAATTGTAAAAGGGCTTCTTACTTCAAATTAAATTGAACTTTGATAAAAAATATAAAAAAGGTGACAAATGGCCTTAACACATACCCCTCCCCCTGCCCCTATTTTTTTTTAAATATAATTATCTAATGTTCTTTTCCACATTAAAATAATTAACTAAAAGACTGCAAGACTGAACATTGTTGTTGTTGTTGTTTTTGTTTTTATTCTGAAATGAAGAAGAAGGCCGTATTTCATTTCTACCACCACATGCTGATCTGCTGGTGATGTGAAACTTATCTCAAGTCAAATATTTGCCCATAGATGCTGTCATCAGGAGTAAAGAGCGGGGAGAAGATAAGAGACGGCTCTCTGCAGGCCACTCTGTTTGCTCAATGCTCGTGGGAAGTCCTGATACACACAAGTCAATAATGGAGGAAACACCAAACTGAAAGTCTGCTGTGATGAAGTGGCTCTTTGAAATATCTCTAAGGGCTCCGGCTCCTAAACAATATTTTTTTCTCCTACACACAGCTTGTAGAATAAGTTATATTTATATAGAACTACCTAATAAAATCTAACTGACAACAGCTTTGATTCATCTATAATATTTCAATTTGGCTGCATTGGGCTTATTAGTAACTTTTAATAACTATATAAGAACAGGTGGTAAAAGCCTGTTTGACACAACATGTCTGAGTCACGTCGTTTTTTTTTTTTTAGAAGTGAATGGTACTCGTACATGGTAAGGTCCTCCTGGGGTGGTTTTCTTCCATGGAGCCCGTTCTGGGTCAACTTGTCATAAAGGGTGAGATCAGACAGTGACACCTTCCAGCATTCAGCTTGAATGTTTTTGATGGTTTATTTGGATCTTTTTTTTTAACCATTCACACCATCCATCTGATCATCATGGGGTTGCATTACTGCTTGCGTCCACACCTTGAGAGGTTAGCTACAGTCCCATGAAGCTGCAACTTTTAAATAATAATGTCAGCAAACACTATAAGCTATAAGATAACCAATATCAACTACCTCATACATATACTGTGTACATAAACTTCATATGCTGCTTTGTCACTCTATTACAAATGTCAATGTCAGAACCTTCATTTTATTTTATAGATACTGTATACTTTTTATACTTTTATACTACTATGCAAAAACTCAGGACAGTATTACACTTTTATTATTTCATTTTATGCTTATGTTTATTAAACATGTTTAGTGTTTTAGTGTTTAAATGGTTACTGTTGCACAGAGGGACTGTGAGAAATGCAATTGCAATCCTGTGTATGTCCTGTACATATTGCAGTTTTGACAATAAAGTTGACTTTGACTTTGAAGCTGCTTGGAGATGGTCTTGTAGTTTTATTTTTAATGTGATGTTCTCTAATGTTCTTTATGAGCTTCTCTGACTGTTGTTGCTTTTGTGACCTCTGCTCCTTAATATGCAGTGTGGTGCACACAACCCCACCAAACTGCCAAATGACATGTTTGTTCCCTTAATGGTCTGAATGGTTGAAAAGTTTGATAATGCATGTGATATTATTTGAGAACAAACTGTTGGAATAAAGCAACAAGTTAGTCATTTATTTTAATAGTTTTGTAAAAACAGCATAATTACTTTTAGCATTTTCTCTTCATCACAAAGTGTTGTGTTAGTAGTAGAATCGATTCAACAAGGTGTAAGTGTACCAACAAATTTATCTGCATCTGTAAGACAAAGTAAAAAAAAAAGATAAAATTAAATAAGTAAGTAAATAAAAACCTCTTGGCATTTTACATTCTGAAATGGGTTGCCTTTTTGTCAATAGCCGTGAAGTAAAGACGTTATATTTATGTTAGTATTTTTATATGCTGGTGAAGATTCTCAGTCGTCCAGGACATGATCAAATCAAAAAAAGGCGTTCAATACAGCATCAACTGGACTTTATTTGTTACAGAAAACGTTTCGCTTCCCATCCGGGGAGCTTTATCAATGTTTTTATTTATGTATTTTTTACATATTTTAAGGCTTTAGAACTCTTCACACACTCTGACAATGTTCTAAACCAGGGGTTTTCAACTGACGGCCCGAGGGCCAAATCAGGCCCATGGGTGAGCTCAGTTCAGCCCATTCATTTTTATATATGGTAATTAGATTTTAAATAATAAAAAAAATAAAAAAAATAACAACAACTGCTGGATGTCCTGTCCTTGAACGCTTGGCTTTCATTAACGGTGGCCCCCTCATCAATTTAGCTGAATAGCCCTGTTCTAAACTCTCAAACTTACATAATTTTAACAACAAACTGTACTGTCTCGGTTCTGTTTCTGCAGACCTAAACTGCAGTGACAAAGCCCACAATCAATGCTCTAAACTCTTAACCCTACTAATTTTAACAACATACCGGTACTTACATGTACAGTAGTTTCAAAATTTTACTTACCGCCGTGTCCCTGCTTGGAGGTCCATGTGGGCGAGCTACCAGCTAAAGATTCACTGATGGGTCTGGAGGTCTGGTTCTGGTCCGGTTCGGTGGGTTCCATGCAGCTCTCTGCATCCGCTGGGGGCTAAAGTCCTTGTAATAAGCTCCAAACTTTTTCCGATCAAATCAAAACCTTCCCTCTTGTGTTTCAGCAGAAGGAAACAAGGCTTCTGGGTGGGGCCCTGTTGGCTTCTGGAAAATGTAGTTGTAATGAGCGGGTATACAGTGGAGGCTAACTGAGAGAAAACTACAAAATGTAGGAGTCCTGCCTTCCCCTCCAGCACCCTCACTCAGCAGCTAATCAGCTGATTAGCTACACCTGCAACTGCCTCCTAGACCTTCACCTCCTAAACCACAACCAGACGTTTAGCCTACGCTCGAACATTGATTACCTTGGCTCCTGTCCAGTCCTGCTTGCTCACTCGTCTCCAAGGCTGCGTCTGGTTGCCAACCCTGCACACCAAACCCATAACTAAGGACTTCATTCTGGACATCTTCACCACTTCGACTGTACTCACCCACTGGACCCACAGTCTCTCTGGACCTCGCCCTCTGTAAACCTGAAAGGTATGCACCATAACTCATGTTCCCTGAAGGAAGGGAACGAGGTGCAACATACTTGCTATGGGAATTGCGCCCCCGCACAATTACCTGAAGGAATATACTCACACCTTTACGGCTAGGGGCGTCACTGCCGCGCCAGAGGCCCCGCCCTCTGGGTACTTAAGCGGCTTGCGCCCCTCCATCTTTCTCCAAAATTGCACTTCACCGAGCTTTCAGCATTGAGAAGGGCCAGCTATGTTGCACCTCGTTCCCTTCCTTCAGGGAACATGAGTTATGGTGCATAACTTTCAGTTCCCTTTCAGTTGGTCTCTCGGTGCAACATACTTGCTATGGGAACGTAATCCATTCACGCCCTTGAAATGCTCAGCAAAGTACAAGTGAGAACTTCCGTCCTAAAGGACAGGCATCTCCCAGCTACTTTCTGTAGGGAATGCAGAAAGCACATGCTAAGAGGAAAAAATGCCAAATGCAAGAAACACCAATGTGATGTTTCCACTAGGCATATATATGCATACACCAACCAGAGACAGCTTAAGCATGCTCCATCAGTGTGAAAAATTTATAGTCTCCTTTTCCCAATAGAACATCCTGAGAAACAGGAGGAAATAATGGACCCACCATGTCACAAGAAATTGGGTGACAGATGTAGAGGTGGAAAAAACCTAGGTCAAGCACAGGGTAACCCCTCAGGTCATTGCTAACTTTGTTCTTTGTTTTGGGACAAAGCAACCAAAGCCTTAGGTTCTCAGCCAGATCCCTTCAGAGGCCAGGCTGAAAGTTGCCACAACTCTGGACGTGGGTATAGAAGCTGCCCATGCGCCTGAGTCAATAGGTCCCTGTGAGAAGGCAATTGCCATGGTATCCCAGATAGCATTGAAATCAGCTCCGGGAACCACGTTTTCTGTGGCCACCTTGGGGCTATGAGAATCAAGGAGAGAGCTCCCTGACGTACCCGTTCCAATGTCGCCCCAATCAGAGGGACAGGTGGAAAGGCATAATAGAGCACCCCTGCAAACCAATCATGTGCCAGAGCATCCATACCCAATGGAGCGTCTGCTTCCCTCAAGGAAAAGTTCAGGTCACAGTGTGAGCTAGCCCTGCAGGCAAACAGGTCCACAGAAGCTTTCCCAAATCGTGACCAGACCTGTTCCACAATCCGTGGATTCAGGTTCCATTCTGACGCCAAAAGAGACCCTCTTGAAAGGGCGTCCGCCCCATAATTTAGTTCACCAGGGACATGAGTAGCCCTAAGTGACAAGATTCTTGGAGCACACCATGTGAGCATCCTCTGTGCCAGTCCTAGGAAGGCCCAGGACCTTGTCCCTCCCTCCCTGTTGAGTAAGGACACTGTGGTCCTGTTATCTGATTTCACCAGGATGTGTTGTCCAGCAATCAGACCTTTATTGAAGAAGTATTTTAGTGACAGGAATACGGCCAACAACTCCAGGAAGTTGATATGTAATCTTGCTTCCTGTTCGTTCCAAAGGCCGCGGGCGTTCTGGTTTCTACAGATTGCCCCCCATCTAGTTTTTGAGGCGTCCGTCGTGATGACCACACAAGATGACACCTTTCCCAATGAGACCCCTTCCGTGAAAACTGACAAGTCCCTCCAAGGTTCCAGGGCCTCCAGGCCCTCTGGGTCTATCCTAACCTTCTCTGCCTGATTAGGCAGGTCGGTTTGTATTTGTTGATTCAACCATACTTGTATAGGCCACATTTTCAGTAGTGCATGTGGCACACATGGAATGGCTGCCGCCAAGAGGCCTAAGAGGCGTTGGCAGGTTTTCACAGGGACCCGTTGGTCCAGTTTAAACTTTTCCAGGCAAGGGCAAATGGAGGAAACTCGTTCCTTCGAGAGCCATGCTCTGTAATGGACGGTGTCGATCTGTACTCTCAAAAATACGGTAACCCGTGATGGAGTCAAATCGCTTTTTTGTAGGTTTATGACAAAACCAAGAGACTCCAGGTGAAAGATCACCCTATAGGAGTGTGACTGGGCCTGCTTTCTGCTTTCAGCCAGAATCAGCAGGTCATCAAGATAATTCATGACCCTAAGTCCTTGATTCCTAAGAGGGGTCAGGGCTATATCCAGACATTTGGTAAATGTATGCGGAGCAGTCTTTAAACCAAAGGGTAAGGCTTTGAATTCATAACCATTACCCTCGAAGGCAAAGCGGAGAAACTTCCTGCGTTTCCTCCATATGCCTATATGAAAATAGGCATATTTTACGTCCATTGCACACGCATAGTCTCCAGGTCTCACAGACTGGAGAACGTGCCGCAGTGTAAGCATCTTGAACTTGAATGTTTTAATCCTCTTGTTGAGAGTCCTGAGATCCAGAATCGGTTTCAGGGAATGATCCTTTTTGGGGACCAGGAATTGAAGCACCCTTGTGAAACGGGGCGGTTTCTTTGAGAACTTCAACTTGAGCCCATGACGTATCGTTGTCATGACCAAATCATTTGGTAGACACGCCTTCCATGCCTACGCATGCGCGCTTAGCCTGGAGGGCATGTTGAATTGCTGCTCTTCGTGTTTTAGCGCCGAAGGGGTGACCTTTGACCCCTCTTGCGCTCTTTCGAGCAGGCTGGTCGGCCCGACAGAAGATATTGCAAGATCTGACTGTCTTTGGCAAGGCTCGTGTATCTTACTGTGGTTCATAGTTTGACCATATGGTTTGTTTATAAAAATGGGACTCGAGTCAAGAACCAGGGCAGTCTGTGCTTTGGTACTTTTATTTTTGTACATGTCTGAAACAGTTTTTGTTTTGTTTACACATGCAAAATTCGAGTCATGTTTGGTGCGTGCACACATGCCACTCACTCCTCCTAGTCTTTTACAAGGGGAGACTGGGCTCAAGAGGTCAGGTTCCCGTACCACGTGGGCGGGCAAACCTGTATAATTGTTAGATCGTCCTGTTACATCAGGTTCGAGTCTGATTTCCACTTCGGGTCACTGAAGAGGTCCTTTGCCGGTATTGAAAGGTTTCACCGCCACCAGCAGGTCTCTTCCGTGGTGGGCCACGCGTGTCTTCCTTTGGGAGTGCAAAGCTTTTCCTGGGCAACCTATCATGGAGGGTCTCCGCCTGTGTGCGTCTTTGTTTCAGCCTGGCCTGGACACGTTCCAATGCTCCCCCAAAGAGTCCCGTCGGCTCGATGGGGCGCTGGAGAAAAGTGGACCTCTGGTTTTCTGGGAGGTCCGACAGAGTTAGCCAAAGATGGCGCTGGACGACAACTATTTCCACCATTGCCTTGCCTTGGGAAATGGCTATTGTCCCCATCATACGGAGCACGAGGTCCGAGGCACGGCGGGCCTCCTCCATGGCTTCCGTTGCATCCTGCTCATCTTTTGTCACCTGGATATGTTGGAGTTTTTTCGCCAGGTAGGCCTGCACCATGGACGATGCGTTCATTGCACGAGCTGCAAGGCCCTGAGCCTTTTAGCACTTCTCGAGTTGTTTCTCAGAAGCGCGACAGGCCCTGCTGGGTAGCGTGGGTTTCGTTCCCATGACTTTGGGGGCTAAGTGAGCCACCAGAGTCTCTTCTATCAGGGGTGCATTGGCGAGGCCTGCTGTCTCCATTCCCGCAATGTCGAGGAGTCGGGATAATGACAGCATGATGGAAGCTCCGGGTTCCGCCCTGGAGCGTTTGAGCTCCATGAGGAAGTCTGGAAAAATGGTCATTTTCTGCGCCATTGTCGATTGTTTCGCATAGAAGTAGCTTCCCGCTAGCCTCGTAGTCTGTTGGCGAGGCGTGGTAAATGGTAAATGGAGCTTATTTATATAGCGCTTTCCAGTCCCCTGTGAGGAGCCCCAAAGGCTTTACAATACCAACCATCCACCCATTCATACACACATTCATACACCGGTAGTGGTAGCCTGCCTTGCAAGGCGCCATCCAGACCTACCGGGAGCAACTCGGGGTTAAGTGTCTTGCCCAGGGACACAACGACACATGGTGAGCGGACGCGGGATTCGAACCTCCAACCTTCCGATTGGGGGTCGACTGCCATTACCACTGTGCCACGGCCGCCCCCGCGTGGGGTCTGGCCACGTGACCTGCAGGGCATCTTCCACCCTGTGGCACAGGTCGAACAAGGTTAGTACCGACAAGTCCGGTTATGGTAAGATTTGCGCCAGGTTCTGGGATGAATCAACAGTTTCCCCTTTATGACCATATTTGGTGTCTTGGTCGGACACTTCAGGCGTCAAGTCCTCGGCGGCAACTGAGGAGTCTGACATGTTGTCCTCTCCGACTCAGCCGTTGCATTCCAGGTCCACGTTGGCGGGCTCCGGTTCAGGAGGGAGCACTTTAGTGCGACGTGCGACCTTCAGCGCCGTATTTCTAGCCATGGATTTAGCTAACGCGTTAGCCCGTCGTTTCCTCACCACTGCCGACATTCGACGGCAGTGAGAGCAGGAGTCGGGGTATTCCAGCACTTTCCTTGCGTGCAGAATCTCTAGTCAGGCAGGACAGGCCTCATGGGTGTCCGTCGCCGAGAGGGACTAGCCACATCCGCTGGGGCATGGGCGCAAGCGAGGACTAATCGTCTTGGTTTTCCTCCTCCTTGTCCTCCGTTTTCCCTTCTCGGGAGCCATGTCCGGCGAGAAGCGTCGAAGTTTTCCCTAGTTTTCTTATGTTTGAAGCCGTCTTCTCCATCGTTTTGCTTTCGCTGGTTAGCCTGCTAATGGTTAGCAGGAGGTTGTGATGCAGTTAGCGCCGTCGAGCGAAAAGCTGCGGAAAGAAGAAAACTTCGAAGGTGAGTAGAAAAAAGCTGGACCAGCTTTCGCCAGCCCAGCAGTACGCAGGAAAA
>JBBPBX010041301.1:12235-28935 GCA_038048925.1 Garcialebias charrua
CTGTTTACATTTATTAATACTGTTTACTTTTATTACTACTGCTTACATGTAATTACTACTGTTTACATTTATTTACACTACTCTAATATCTACACCACTGCTGGTACATATACAGTGTGCTCTGAACGGTCTTATTTAGGGATGCCCAATGTGCCTTACTGCATATGCCACTTTTTGCCTCTATAACAACATCAACTACTACCTCATACATATACTGTGTACATTGACTCATACGCTGCTTTGCCACTTTGCAAATGTCAATGCTAGAAACCTTTAGTTTATTTTAGTTATACTTTTTATACTCTTTTTTTTTGTGCTAGTATGCAAAAACTCAGGACAGTATTATGTTCATTAAATGTTTAATGTTTTAGTTTTAGAGTTGGTGTGGATTTTCATGCTCTTGCACCGCTATGCAAAAAAAAAAAAAACTCAGGACAATGTTAGTTTTACTATTTTATGCTTATGTCTATTATTATATGTTTCAGTGTTTCAATGTTTAGATGTTTACTGTTGCACCGAGGGACTGAGAGAAACGCAATTTCGGTCCTGTGTATGTCCTGTACAGTACATATTGCAGATCTGACAATAAAGTTGACTTTGACTTTGACTTTGATTTGTTGTTGGATGTAACTGGGACCCTGTGTACATAATCTCGTTTTCAACACATGTACTACATGCGGTGCAAATGACAATAAATTCTCTCTGACTCTGACTCAAATTTGGCAGCACGATGTCTCAGTGGTTAGCACTATTGTCTCACATCAAGAAGGTCCTGGGTTCAATCCCCGGTTGGACCTGGAGTGTTTCTGTGGAGTTTGCATGTTCTTCTCGTGCTTGCGTGGGTTTTATCCGAGTACTCCGGTTTCCTGCAACAGATCCAAAACATGCATGTTCTGCCTTCAGGTCCAGGCCTCCCTTGAAAAAAAGATCTGTGATCTCTATGGGATTTGCCTGCTTAAATAAAGGTTAATAAATAAAAATGTGTGTTAGTGTGTTAACTAGTGTTCTAAGTGTTTGGCAAAAACTCAAAGCCACCTATCAACATTTGCTGGGATGGATGTTTTTATTTATTTATTAATCAGGGAGATCCCAGCAAGAGACTGTGCATTTTCCAGGTTGCCCTTGCATATTGCTAATTACTTTTTGTTTTTGTTTGTTTTTTTGCAAATGCAGATGGAATCATGAATGGAGATTCTGCAGCAACAAAGGATATTATAAGGACTCATGCTGCAGAGCATTTAAAACATGCAAAGGAGGACATGGGCTCACACTGGACAATTAACACAACTGGCACAACTGGTAGAGCTGCTGCCTCTCAGCGAGCAGGTCCCCGGTTCAAATCCCGGTCCGGGGGCCTTTCTGGGTGAAGTTTGCATGTTCTCTCCGTGCATGCGTGGGTTTTCTCCGGGGGCTCCAGTTTCCTCCAACAGTCCAAAAACATGCATGTTAGACTGATGGGGACTCTATGACCTTGGGTGTGAGTGAGACAGGTCTCTCTTGTAAATGAGTCCCCGTGGCTCAACGAGGCTAGCCTGTATAAATAAAGGTTGAATGAAAAAATGTGCCACAAAGAAGTGGAGGTGGGGCTTTCACACTGTACATTTAATGCACCACGAAGAAGTGGACACTGGACATTTAATGCACCACGAAGAAGTGGACACTGGACATTTAATGCACCACAAAGAAGTGGACACTGGACATTTAATGCACCACAAAGAAGTGGACACTGGACATTTAATGCACCCCAAAGAGGTGGAGGACATAGGGTCACACAGGACATTTAAAACGTGCCACATAGAAGTGGAGGATACGGGCTCACACAGAACTGAGGAACACTTTTTGGGGGGGAGATGCAAATCGGTGCTGGGCATAAAATTAGAATATTGTGAAAAAGTTATTTATTTCAGTAATTCCATTCAAAAAGTAAAACTTCTATACAGTATTACTGTATATTCATTCACACAGACTGATATATTTAAAAATAATCTTAATGCTGATGATTATAACTGACAACTAATGAAAACTCCAAATTCATTATCAGTAAATTACATTACTTGAGATCAATTAAAAAATGATTTTTATAGATGTTGGCCAACTGAAAAGTATTAACATGGTAGCATGGTCCTTAGCCCCAACTATTGAAAGATGTACATATTGTACATTTCATGTTCATACATCTCAGTTGGCCAACATTTATAAAAATACTTTATTTTTATTGAGCTCAAGTAGTAGTCTAATTTTCTGAGATACTGAATTTAGGGTTGTCATTGGTTGTCAGTTTTAATCATCAACATTAAAATAAATAAACATTTGAAATATATCAGTCTGTGTGTAATGAATATTTCACTTTTTGAATGGAATTCCTGAAATAAAACAACTTATTTAAAATATTATGACCAGCACACTTTGTACAGATTATTTTTGTGGTGAGGGGACTGTAATTTTATACAGCTTTTTTATTTCTCTTGTTACTGCCTGCTATATCAAAAAGACAAATGAAGGCATGTTAAAAAAAAAATTGTTAAGTACAGACCAAAAATGAAGGCATGTTAAATTTTTTTTATTGTTTATGTTAAGTACGGCCAAAGAATGAAGGCATTTAAAAAAAAAATTATGTGAAGTACAGACCCAAGTGAGCTGTGTACTTTTATAGATTTGTTTGTGTATTTTGTGTTGCCACCAGTTGATAAGTTCCGTAATGTAAAGCTTTTTTTTTAAGTTGCCAAAGGTGGAATTCTCAATTTTATGTGTTATGCTGTTCCTTTAAATTGTGTCAAATAAACAGGATAAAGGTAAAATTTATGGAGTGATTTGTAAAACTTAATCCAACTGTTTGTAGGATTTTAAAGCTGCGGATGCGGATGGTCAAATGTATTTTTTTCATTCATTCAACCTTTATTTAGTCAGGTAAATCTTTTGAACCTCATGGGCTCATTTACGAAAGCGACCTGCTAAAACTAAAGAACAATGAACAGCAGTGATAGAATTTCATTAAACAATAAACAAACAAACAATAAACAATAGAAAACAAAAAGAGAGAAAAAAACAAAAGATTTTTTTTTTTTTTTTTTTTAACAAAGTATCAAAAAACTAGCAAAACATTATAAGGTAGACGTATAAAATCAAAGACAGGAACAAATCCCTAGATTTCCCTAGATTTGTTTGCCTCAACGCAATTTTAAAGTAGATTCATTATACTTTTTATATGCATAGCATGATTTTGACAAGCAGCATGTAAAGTGACTAAAATAAGTTAAATATAATAGCCTAATTAGAATAAGCTAAATACAGTAAGTTATTGACGTCAGATAGACGTCTAATGTAGACGCCTTTTAGACGTCAGGAATATAGACGTCTAATGTAGACGCCTTTTAGACGTCAGGAATATAGACGTCTTTTAGACGTCGGGAAAAAGACGTCATCTGGCGTAACGTTTTCGACCTTCCAGGGACCTGATTTCGACGTCCAGAAATGACCTGAAAAAGACGTCGTATAGACGTCTCCTTGCTCAGTGGGCTTAGATCCTTAGTACCGTTTCTTTTTACAATTTATATTTTTGCTATTGTTGGATGTAACTGGGACACTGTGTACACAATTACGTTCCACCACATGTGATGCAAATTTTAATGAAACCTACTTGAAATTGAATTTTAAAGACGGAACAAATCATACACATAGTTATTTAATATTCTGTTATTTCTACTTTGGTTATGATAACTGAATCAGTGTCATGACTTTTAGGTCAGAGATTGCACAAAGAGCTCTAGTAGACATTAAACTTACTTTATTAGAGTCAGAGTCAGAGAGTCAGAGAGTCTATTGTCATTTGCACCGCATGTGGTACATGTGATGAAAACGAGATGATGTACACAGGGTCCCAGTTACATCCAACAACAAATGCAAGAGAAAAACAGTAATAACACCTAGGATTAACTAAGAAAAACATCAGCTAGTAATACACTAAGCCCTAATGTAGTAGAAAAACATCATTATAAACAGCAGCACGAACACGAGTCTGTATGAGCAGATGGTCACAAATGAACACAGCAACAAGAAAACAGATCAGCATCAGCATGCTGTGATATTTTGCTGAGGCTGAAGTGGACATGGAGCTGAGGACAATGAGACAGTGAACAGGTGTGAGTGGGCATGGTGGGACTAAGAAGCAGGAGCTGAACTGAGGGAAAGTGGGGAAAATGAATCAATGGCACAGGGAAACTCAGAGGGACAGAACACGGAAAATAAACACAAAATATTACCAAGAATCACAGAAACTGACTACCAGACCATTAAAAGAGCAAAACGTCTGCATGTCTTGTAGTGATTTATGTCGATAGAAAATTTGCTGCTACTTTTGCTCATCTTGTGTTGATTTTTGAGTTATTCAAGTGGCTGAGGAGCTTTGTACAGTCTCAGGTTTGGGAGAGAGAAGAAAAAAAAGAAAAAAAAAACAGAAAATTCTGAAACATTACAAAGTAAACACAAGGTCTGAATAATTCTACAACTATAATGCTGACACATTATAGCTTGTTCTACATTTTCACAGGTTGGAGCATTAAACAAACTTCCTGTCTCTGTGGCTGGTTACACAAACACACATGCACAAAGAATCTACACAAAAAAGGAAAACGGTCAAACAAGAAACTGAAAAAAAGAGGCTAATTTGGTTTATCATTTTATTTAAAAAAGCCGTCATTATTGATTATTGTGTTCTTTGTTTAGCTTGGAGAAGTCTAGATATTTTAAAATCAGTCATAACCATCCATCCATCCATTTTTTTCTGCTTATCCGGGGTCGGGTCTCGGGGGTAGCAGCCTAAGTAGGGAAGTCCAGACTTCCCTCTCCCAAGCCACTTGGGCCAGCTCCTCCAGGGGAATCCCAAGGCTTTCCCACACCAGCTGAGAAACATAGTCCCTCCAGCGTGTCCTGGGTCTTCCTCTGGGTCTCCTCCCAGTGGGACGTGCCCGGAACACCTCACCAGGCTTCACTGCCGATGCCGCACCTATCCGACTATTGATCTCACGTTCCATTTTTCCCTCATTCGTGAACAAAATCCCGAGATACTTGAACTCCTCCACTTGGGGCAGGACCTCCTCCCCGACCCAGAGCGGGCACTCTCTTTTCAAGCTCAAGACCATGGCCTCGGATTTGGAGGAACTGATTCTCCTCCCGGCCATGTCACACTCGGCTGCAAACCGCTCCAGCAAAAGCTGTAGATCACGACCTGATGAAGCCAATAGGACCACATCATCTGCAAAAAACAGAGAAGCAATTCTAAGGCCACCAAAACGGATCCCCTCAACACCTTGGCTGCGCCTAGAAATTCTGTCCATAAAAGTTATGAACAGAATCGGTGACAAAGGGCAACCTTGGCGGAGTCCAACTCTCACTGGAAACGAGCCTGACTTACTGCCGGCAATGCGGACCAAGCTCTGACACCGGTCGTACAGGGACCTAACAGCCCATATCAAAGGGCCTGGTACCCCATACTCCCGGAGTACCCCCCACAGAACCCCCCGAGGGACGCGGTCGAATGCCTTCTCCAAGTCCACAAAGCACATGTAAACTGGTTGGGCAAACTCCCACGCACCCTCCAGGACCCTGCTGAGGGTGTAGAGCTGGTCCAGTGTTCCACGACCAGGACGAAAACTGCACTGCTCCTCCTGAATCCGAGGTTCGACTATCCGACGGATCCTCCTCTCCATGTCATAATCAGTATATGGCAATAGAACTTCATAACCATAAATAACTTATATTCCCATTAATTGTAATAAAAATGTGTTGATCTCACACAGGAAGTATGATTGTGTCCCATCATCAGCTGAACTCCTTAAATGAGTCAATTGCAACAAGTCAGTTTGTGTAATCTCATTCATCTGATTATAATAATTGTAATCACATATATAAAACAACAATTGAAACTAAGACAAATGTCATATTTGGAGACTGTATTTTATAATTTGATAGAGCTCATTGATTGACTTTGTGCTTTTTTAATTACCCGAGCAGCAAGATGTCATCTGGCAACGCCCCTGTCTTCTGCTGCAAACGTTACATATCAATTATGTGCAGTTTTTCTTTAGTATGCCTAAACGGCAAACACTTTATGTATTTATTTCAATTATTTATTTTTTTAGTTTTGGATTTTAGTTAAATTAGTTTTTTTTTCTTCTTATTTACGGTGAGATTATAAGGGTTACTAACTTACTCATTATAAAACAGGTAAGTCATTCACTGAAACATCCCCCTGTCAAGAAAATGCCCTTAACTCTTTTTGATTACAATACTCATTTTGTGTTTTTATTCTTCTTTGTTAAATTCAAACAGATGTAATTTTTATCTCCTGCTGTGAATCATTTTGTGCCAACATTTGTAGCTCAACATGTGAACACAGTTTTATTTCTATCATTTCTGTTCGACTCACTGAGCATTGGCCACTTACTGGGAACAGTAAGTCAGGACTTACTGGGAACAGTAAGTCAGGAACATGAGCTATATTTTTATTATCCTTAGGTTTTAGTAAAACACAACATACTTTGGCTGTAATTGGTTCCACTATCTGAAGAAACACTCGATGTAAGATACACTTCAATTACATTTTGAAAAAAAAAAAATGGATTGAAACTGGGTTTTGATTTGTATAATTAACAAAAACACAAGACCACTGACTAAATCTTATGTAAATTATTTTTCCTTTCATCCAGTTCAGTTGCTGAAGAAGGATCAGGCATATTTGTCTCTGACCAGACATGCGCAGCAGCTTGATTTGCCCACCCAAGGATGTTTTCAGGTGATGTCGTGCACATTGCACCTACATAATGTGGTCGGGGAGTTTTGCAAGAATGCCATTTTAAATCAGCTGAGACATACACAGGATGTCTGCAAGAAGACAAAGAAGTCCCATTTCAGCCCTCAAGCCACAGCACCATGCTCTCCCTTTTACCAGTCATACATTTTATTCAGCACATCATCTAAAAAAACAGAAATATTGAAATGAAGAAATGGAATTATGACAAATATAATAAAACTACATAGGTATGATTAACAAAAGCAGGTAAATTTAGACATTAGATTAACATAAAAATGTAAACACTTACCGTATTTTTCGGCCTATAGGTTGCAGTTTTTTCCCTAATCTGTATGCCCTGCGACTAATAGAGAGGTGAGACTTGTTTATGTATTTTTTCCCATATTTTTAGACCAATTTTTGGCTCAGATATGACCATTTTTCATTTTGGCAAAAAAATGGTGCAGTACCAATTTCGGCCTCTAGGGTACACCGACCGTTCCCAGCTCATGTGTCCATCCAAAAAAAGCCTCCTTTGCTTGGACTGACTCTGTCGCTGCCCGGCCTCCTGCTCTGGAGGTAACTACTGTTAGCTGTGTTTGTTAGCAACATGTATTATTTATCTGTGTTTGTTCGTGAGATAAGAACCATAGGACAGATTTTTATCAAACTTACAGAAAGTAATTACTAGGTGGCCATTTACAAACTGTTAGCTGCAGGAGATGTTTAGAGCAAAAAATGTTTTATCTTTTAGCATAGTTGTTTGTTAGCGGTTAGCTACTGTAAACGGATACTATTTAGATAAATAACTCATGATCTATAGGACAGGTTTTTATCAAACTTACAGAATGTAATTACTTGGTAGACATATACAATCTGTGACCTGTTGAGCTAAAATTCGATTTATTTATAATTTTTTTTAGTAGCGCATGCGACGGGTTTGGAAGAAGTCAAAGCGAAACAATTTAAATCCAGCAGATTTGACCATTTTGTGAATTTATTAAGGAACGGTTAAGCTCAGGAACCCTTGTGCTATAATGTCAGCTAAGAAATATATATTTTTAAAGCGTTTTTTAGCTAATTTTTAAAGAAATAAAGCCGCCCCACCCACGCGCGTGCACATGGCGAAACTACTTTTTTTAATCCAGCTGATTTGAACATTTCGTGAATTTATTAAGGAAAAGTTCAGCTAAGACACATCTTTGCTATAATTTTCAGCAAACAAATAATTGTTTTTACCGTGTTAATCTTGTAAAGTCCTTCCGTGCTCGCTAGCTTCTGTGGCCGCCATTTTCAGCAAGGCAAATGAGGCGCTGACGCGTCGCGTAGCGGTGACGCATAATAGATGCGACCTAAATAAAGATGCAACCCGTTTATGGATTTTTCCAAATTATTGCCAATAATTGGACAAAGCGATCTATATAACGGTGCAACCTATCAGGCGGAAAATACGGTACTTTTCTCCAGGAAAATATCACTTTTTCATTATTTTTTTTTACGTTTACTTCAAGCTGTTCATTCTTGTCTTGTCACTTTTCCTGTTCAACCCATTAACCAGTGACCCTTTTAGAGCAGAACTTGACAGTGAAAGGCGTTTTTTTGCTAATTTACCACATCTAAATGGGTGAAATTGGAGTCTGCATAAAACCTCTGTGGCACCACATATTTTTTTGTATTATTCAATAACTGCTCTGATTTATCTAGCTGTGATTAAGGTAGACTACTGACAGCTTACTAAAATAAGTTTATATAACACTTGGCAAGAAAATACAAGCTCCATAAACCTGCATTGTACCACATAATAAATTAACAACAAAGTGTTTAATTTAAACTTTAGTTTTTCAAGAACACTGAATAAAATTCACTACTTCAGCTTATTTGCCAGCTGTTTCTAAGGAGTAAAATTCTGTATAAGAAACCATCTACTGTCAAATAAACAAGTATTATTCACATTTGCCAGCTGTTTCTAAGGAGTAAAATTCTGTATAAGAAACCATCTACTGTCAAATAAACAAGTATTATTCACAACTTTTTCTTACCTGATGACTCACGTATACCCTCTAGGTGCGGACTTGAGCACAATCACAAGAAGGATTTTTGTTTGCCGTTTTTTTCAGCTACCACAGGTGGCTCAGAAATATTTGTTCTCTGAAAGTTCTTAAGAGCAATTGTTCTCAAAATTGAGGTCAAGAACCCACTTTGGGTCCCCAAGTGAGGGTCCCCCAATAGTCTTAAGAAATCAAATGTAAATAGTTTGATAACAGCATATTTATACCCTTGATTTGTTTAAATATTTAAATACAATGTTAACAGATTATAAGCCATAGCTCTTAAGGATGAGATCAGATTGACAGTATGCCCATGTTTAATAATATTAAAAACACAGTTTGGAAGCACAGCTTTAGGGGTGCTTTAAATGTTATTATTATTTTTTTAAATATAACGTGACTGTTCTCTCAGTTCAGTTCTCTCAGCTTCCTGTAGTCACAAGATGGAGCCAACAAGCCACACTTGTGGACCATCTCCTTGATGAGCTGCAGGAGAAAAAGGCTGCAGAAGACCTCCCTTCACCGCTGGAGCATTACATGCCTATAACGGTTGTTGTGTTTCTGGCCACTTTGCATTATCTTGTGATAGGTTAACTTTTTGTGTTTTTAAACAAGGTAAGTGTGGTAATCACACTTTGTAGCATTAACCTCTGCTGCCTCCTTGTTCCTGGACTCCTTCTAGAGTTGCACTTGGGTCCAAATAATTCAAACCTAGCCCGCAGCCATCATCTCCGAACCCCACCCAATCAGATAAATTAACAGTAATTACAGGTCCGAACCCCACCCCGACATTTTTAATTAAGCTGCTTATACCACCGCCTATTTTTAACGGTTGGAGGACACGTGCGGCTGAGGGGGCAGAAGATCAGAGCTGAGGAGCTATCAAAGCGCATTAAATGCTTCCTCTGCTTCTGCCTGCATCCTGCTCTGACATGTCTGATATTATGTGATCTCACCTGTTTGGGTCGTTGGTCGCATGCGTCCGCTGAGTGTAACGGCTGAATGAACGTCCATTTGGGCTGATGGATTGCCAGCAGTAGTCCATCTGAAGCTTAACTGAACTTTTTACTTCTTTCAACCGGCAGGTCAGCATGTGGTGAAATGGCCGAGTGCGGCAGGTGTAGTATGGCAAGCCATATTTGCATATATTGGATCATCGGCCGCGAGCGTCCCTGACACAATAAAAAGCCCGACACTAACCCCGCCCACACATTAGACACTTATTATTATGGCCCGGCCCTGTCTGAATCTGGGCTGGGCTCCGGGTTCGGGTTAGAAATGACAGCTCTAACTCTCGCTGTATGGCCCACTGACTTCCTTGTGACTTCCTCAGCTGTCTCCTTGCCTTCCAACCACTTGCCTACCTCAACCTGGAACCCTCCTAGGATATCTTCCTTTGCTCACTGGAACCAGTAAATCCCCTGCTCCTTTGACAATCAACCTCTCATGTAAGAAAGAAAGCATCGGTACTCACCATACCTTCAGTTACCCATACTGAACCTTTTCCTTGCTCCCCAGGGTTCCAGTCCCTCTCCGTGCACATTGCTGAATATCTCACTGTAAATAAACACTGTTAAACTTTTACCTGGTTTTGAATTCTGTTTAATTCAGTTTATATCTGGGTATTCCTTTTAACCTTACAGAGACCCAAGTTCTTAGGGAACATGTATCTGTTTGTAGGTTGATATTGGGTGGTATAAAAGGATATTTGCCGGGGTGACCCTCCCAAAAAAGACCATAAAAAGCCAGTTTGACATTCTTTCAAAACTACCTTTATTCTGACGACTGAAAACCATCCATCCATCCATCCATTTTCTTCCGCTTATCCGGGGTCGGGTCGCGGGGGTAGCAGCCTAAGTAGGGAGGCCCAGACTTCCCTCTCCCCAGCCACTTGGAGCAGCTCCTCTGGGGGAATCCCAAGGCGTTCCCAGGCCAGCCGAGAAACATAGTCCCTCCAGCGTATCCTGGGTCTTCCTCTGGGTCTCCTCCCGGTGGGACATGCCCGGAACACCTCACCAGGGAGGCGTCCAGGAGGCATCCTAACCAGATGCCCGAGCCACCTCAACTGGCTCCTCTCGATGTGGAGAAGCAGCGGCTCTACTCCGAGTCCCTCCCGGATGACTGAGCTTCTCACCCTATCTCTAAGGGAGAGTCCAGCCACCCTGCGGAGAAAACTCATTTCAGCCGCTTGTATCCGAGATCTTGTTCTTTCGGTCATAACCCAAAGCTCATGACCATAGATGAGGGTGGGAACGTAGATCGATCGGTAAATTGAGAGCTTTGCCTTTTGACTCAGCTCTCTCTTCACCACGACAGACCGGTACAGCGCCCGCTTCACTGCGGACGCTGCACCTATCCGCCTATCGATCTCACGCTCCAGTTTTCCCTCATTCGTGAACAAGATCCCGAGATACTTAAACTCCTCCACTTGGGTAAGGACCTCCTCCCCGACCCGGAGAGGGCACGCTACCCTTTTCCGGCTCAAGACCATGGCCTCGGATTTGGAGGAACTGATCCTCATCCCGGCCGCATCACATTCAGCTGCAAACCGCTCCAGCGAAAGCTGTAGATCACGAGCTGATGAAGCCAATAGGACCACATCATCTGCAAAAAACAGAGAAGCGATTCTAAGGCCACCAAAACGGATCCTCTCAACACCTTGGCTGCGCCTAGAAATTCTGTCCATAAAAGTTATAAACAGAATCGGTGACAAAGGGCAACCTTGGCGGAGTCCAACTCTCACCGGAAACGAGCCTGACTTACTGCCGGCAATGCGGACCAAGCTCTGACACCGGTCGTACAGGGACCTAACAGCCCATATCAATGGGCCTGGTACCCCATACTCCCGGAGTACCCGCCACAGAACCCCCCGAGGGACGCGGTCGAATGCCTTTTCCAAGTCTACAAAGCACATGTAAACTGGTTGGGCAAACTCCCACGCACCCTCCAGGACCCTGTTGAGGGTGTAGAGCTGGTCTAGTGTTCCACGACCAGGACGAAAACCACACTGCTCCTCCTGAATCCGAGGTTCGACTATCCGACGGACCCTCCTCTCCAGAACCCCTGAATAGACCTTACCAGGGAGGCTTAAGAGTGTGATCCCTCTATAGTTGGAACACACCCTACGGTCCCCCTTTTTGAATAGGGGAACCACCACCCCAGTCTGCCAATCCAAGGGAACTGCCCCCGATGTCCACGCGATATTGCAGAGTCGCGTAAGCCAACACAACCCCACAACATCCAGAGCCCTAAGGAACTCAGGACGAATCTCATCCACCCCCGGAGCCTTGCCACCGCGGAGCTTTTTAACCACCTCGGCGACCTCAGCACCAGAGATTGGAGAGCCCGACCCAAAGTCCCCAGGCTCCGCTTCCTCAGTGGAAGACGTGCCAGTAGGATTGAGGAGGTCTTCGAAGTATTCCGCCCACCGACTCACAACATCCCGAGTTGAGGTCAACAGCACGCCATCCCCACCATAAATGGTGTTGGTCGCGTACCGCTTTCCCCCCCTGAGACGCCGGATGGTGGACCAGAATCGCCTCGAAGCCGTACGGAAGTCATTCTCCATGGCCTCTCCGAACTCCTCCCACGCCCGAGTTTTTGCCTCAGCAACCACCCGAGCCGCATGCCGCTTGGACTGCCGGTACCTATCTGCTGCTTCCGGGGTCCCACAGGCCAAAAAGGCCCAATAGGACTCCTTCTTCAGCTTGACAGCATCCCTCACCGCCGGTGTCCACCACCGGGTTCGAGGGTTGCCACCACGACAGGCACCAACAACCTTGCGGCCACAACTCCGATAAGCTGCCTCGACAATAGAGGCGCGAAACATGGCCCACTCGGGCTCAATGTCCCCCGCCTCCCTCGGAACGTGTTCAAAGCTCTCCCGGAGGTGGGAGTTAAAGCTCCGTCTTACGGGAGACTCTGCCAGACGTTCCCAGCAGACCCTCACAATACGTTTGGGTCTGCCAGGTCTGACCGGCATCCTCCCCCACCATCGGAGCCAACTCACCACCAGGTAGTGGTCAGTTGACAGCTCCGCCCCTCTCTTCACCCGAGTGTCCAGGACATGCGGCCGCAGATCAGATGAGACGACAACAAAGTCGATCATTGAACTACGACCTAGGGTGTCCTGGTGCCAAGAGCACATATGGACACCCTTATGCCTGAACATGGTGTTCGTTATGGACAATCCATGACGAGCACAGAAGTCCAACAACAGAACACCACTCGGGTTCAGATCAGGGGGGCCGTTCCTCCCAACCACACCCCTCCAGGTCTCACTGTCATTGCCCACGTGAGCGTTGAAGTCCCCCAGCAGAACAAGGGAGTCCCCAGGAGGCGCACCCTCCAATACCCCCTCCAAGGACTCCAAAAAGGGTGGGTAATCTGCGCTGCCGTTCGGCGCATAGGCACAAACAACAGTCAGAGCCCGTCCCCCCACACGTAGGCGAAGGGAGGCTACCCTCTCGTTCACCGGGGTGAACCCCAACGTACAGGCACCAAGATGGGGGGCAACAAGTATGCCCACTCCTGCTCGGCGCCTCTCACCAGGGGCAACTCCAGAGTGGAAGAGTGTCCAACCCCTCTCAAGGAAACTGGTTCCAGAGCCAGAGCCATGCGTTGAGGTGAGTCCGACTATTTCTAGCCGGAACCTCTCAACCTCACACACTAGCTCAGGCTCCTTCCCCACCAGAGAGGTGACATTCCATGTCCCAATGGCCAGCTTCTGTAGCCGAGGATCAGACCGCCAGGGTCCCCGCCCTCGGCCACCACCCATTCCACAATGCACCCGACCCCTTTGGCCCCTCCCACAGGTGGTGAGCCTATGGGAAGGGGGACCCACGTCTCCTCTTCGGGCTGTGCCCGGCCGAGCTCCATGGGTGAAAGCCCGGCCACCAGGCGCTCGCCAACGTGCCCCTCCTCCGGGCCTGGCTCCAGAGTGGGGCCCCGGTGACCCGCGTCCGGGCGAGGGAACATTGTTTCCATTTATATTATTCATCATAAGGGGTCTTGTGGGCTGCGCTTTGTCTCGTCCCTCACCTAGGACCTGTCTGCCTTGGGTGACCCTACTAGGGGCATAAAGCCCCTGACAGCATAGCTCCTAGGATCATTGGGACACTCAAACCCCTCCACCACGGTAAGGTGGCAGCCCAGGGAGGGGACTGAAAACCAGATGGTAAAACTGTCTGTAATCTCAATTTATGTGACCTTATTGACATTCACCACCTTAATCAATATTTTTTTCTCAGTCTACAAAATACTGCCCACAAACATAGCAACAGGGCTGTCATGAGAGAAAAGCCAGCCATAAACAAATTCACAGATACAGAGCTTTTTACTCAAAATCACTCATTAAAATCCAATCTACTTTATGATGCAAAACGCAAGACATTGTAACAAGTCTCTAAACCAGTGATTGATGCCTTAGAAGCCATATTTATCTTTGCTGTTAAGTCTGCAAATCTGCTGTCATGGTATTGTAAACTGAAGGATGCATTTTCATGTAAGTTGAATATTCATTTGCATACATGTCATGTTTTGTTGCTCTGATTACTTCCTGTTGTATCAACACAAACAAGCATATGGGCATTTTGTTCTATGTCAGTTAATGGAAAATTAATGTGCAAACATGTCTTCTAGCACTACACTAATGCATTCTTGATAAAAAAATTAAATAAAAAAGGACACAGTAGCTTTCTGAGTACTGTATTTATCAGTAAACTGGTGACATGATAAGGTTACTTTGTCATATGCACGTATTTGACCTTATTTAAGTCAGACAAATACTGTATGCTTAAATTAGCCTCTTGGTTTATATATTATCTTTGAACTGTGTTCTTGTTAGAAGTCACATTATACATTATCAGCAGGTGCAAACAGGACAGCAGTGTAGTCTGTCATAAATTACAGAAGGAACATGTTCTAGAAGAAAATGGCTTCCTTTCACAGGTTACCTTTTAATTCTGGAACTGTTCTTGATGTTTTATGGATGTCGTTTAAAGCCCTGAATGGACAGGCTCCTGTTTATCCACCTGATCTCCTGCAAACATGTGTCCATCAGATCCATTAGATTTAACAATTATTTGCTTTTAGTTGTGCCAAGGTCCAGGCTGGTCCTCAGAAGTGAGGTCTTTAGTTGTCTTTTTTTATTTTTTATTTTTATTAAAGTTTTATTCATTTTACATATTTAAGAAAAACAACATAAAAGATAATGGAAAAAAAAAAACATTTCATAAATATGAGAAAAAAATCAAAATACATAAAATGAAAGGTGGCAGAAAGAAGAAAATTTTCTTATTTTGTCTGCCCCTTTTTTACCACAAAAAACAAAACAAACAATTTACAAACAATCCATTCAAACAATTAACTACCAAAAACAACAGATCAATTTAGTAACATTTCACACTCAATAATCAACAAATAGATTAGGATGCATTACTTGAAGCTTTAGTATTTTGCTAGTAGTTTAGACTTGACAATTTTTTTGAATTTCATCACAGAGTTTACATCTTTAACATCTTTTTCCAAAACATTCCACAATTCCACTCCCTTATTCGAAATAAAACGTCCCTTCAAACTAGTCCTATATCTAGGTTTAACAAACATTTCAGTTCCTTTTAAACTGTAACGGCTTTCTCTCTTTATGAAAAACATTTGAACATTTGTAGGTAGCACATTCTTATGAGCCTTATGCATTACTAACAAAATATTATAATCTACCAATTCATGAAATTTCAATAATTTGAGTTGTTTAAATAATACATTTGATGGATGACGATAAGGCTTTCTAGCAATAATTCTCACCGCTCTTTTCTGCAAAATAAAAATAGAATTTGTTATAGTTGTACAGGCTTTACCCCAAACCTCCACACAATAAATTAAATGTGGAACAAAAATTGAGTTATATAGCAAATAGAGAGCCCTATCATTTAACAAGTCCTTTAGTTTATACAATACGCCAATAGATTTAGATAACTTAGTTTTAACAAAATTTACATGCTGTTTCCATGACAATCTCTCGTCAACAATTACACCCAAAAACTTCACCTCATCCACTCTACTTAGTTCAACACCATCAATTTTGATAGAAAATTTATCTATTTTATTTTTGCTAAATAACATATAGTTAGTCTTTTCTAAATTTAATGATAACTTATTTAAACTAAACCAAGTTTGTAATATTGAGATCTCCTCTTTTAACAACTCAAACATTTGTTTCAAATCATAACCAAAACAAAAGAAGGTGGTATCATCAGCAAAAAGAACACATCTTAGAATACCAGACACTTTTACCAAATCATTTATATACAAAATAAAAAGTTTAGGTCCCAGTATAGAACCCCGAGGGACTCCACATGTGATTCTGTTGAGTTTTGATCTGGTATTGTCTATCTGTACAAATTGACTTCTGTCCTCCAAATAGCTAGATACCTATTTCAAGGTCAGTCCTCGAATACCATATTTATTTAACTTCTTGAGGAGAATAGTGTGATCAACTGTATCAAAAGCTTTCTTTTTTGAGAAACTGGTCATGACCCACATCAAGGCAACCGTCAACATCAACGAGGACCCTCATCAATACGCATACCGCGAGAACCGATCAACAGAGGACGCCATTTCTTCCGTGGTCCACACTGCTCTCACCCACCTGGATCAGAAGGACTCATACGTGCGTCTGCTCTTCGTGGACTTCACATCTGCCTTCAACACCATGATCCCCCAAACTCTGATAGACAAACTATCTACACTTGGACTAAGCCCCTCCATTTGTAACTGGGTACTAGACTTCTTAACAGACAGACCACAGTCCGTGAAGATCCACAACTTCTCCTCCTCCACCATAACCCTCAGCACTGGCTCTCCTC
>JBBPBX010041302.1:0-12858 GCA_038048925.1 Garcialebias charrua
TGTACACAAGATGTACCAGCCACCCAGCCGCCGGTTGAGGTAAAAACCCCAGTAACTGAAGACCCGAATCACCACTTCTTTGATGACAATATCTGCAAAGATATGACAACATTGTACGTGGATGGATCTTCATTCCTCCGCGACAAGATCTGCAGAGCAGGTGTTGGAGGGGTCCTCCTCCAAGACCAAGAGCAGATAACTTTCAGCTACAAATTAGGCTCTCAGACTTCTCAGTATGCTGAGATTGCAGGAATCCTAATAGCTCTCCAGATGGTAGTAGAACGCTCCATCAAGACGCTAGTCATCTGCACTGACTCTAACTATGCTCGTTTGAGTTTCGCTTGTCACCTCGCTGTGTGGAAACAGAACGGTTTCCTAACAAGCGACAGAAAAGTGGTCAAACACAAAGAGCTTTTCATAGCGTGTGATCACTTGGTGACATCACATGACTTACAGATCTACTGGAAGAAGGTTCCAGGGCATTCTAGAGTCCCAGGCGATGACAAGCACTACAATGACATTGCAGACTCCTTAGCCAAAGAAGGAGCCGACGAAGGTCCTCTATGGTCCTTCGACCCCTCCTGGTTAATCGAAACTCTGCCAACACAACCTTCAGTCAGAGTTATGGCAGTCACACGTGCACAGGCCGCAACCAGACCTGCTGACAACGCAGTCTCTGTACGACCTGCACTGACTGACCCAGACATCATCCAACTACAGAAGGCGGATCCTGCTATCAACTCCATGATACTGTACCTGACCGATCCGAACAAAAATAGTCCGTCTAAAGACGACCTGGATTCCGATCCAGACCTTAAGGTCCTCTATCAGCTGCGCAAACAGCTAAAACTAATCAAGGGCATCTTAACTTTCGCTCATGGACCAACGTCCTCACCTGTGTTCGTGGTTCCCCATGACCAAAGGGGGGTGATGTTAGTTCATGCCCATGATCTCCCGTCCGCAGGACACAAAGGAGATAAAGCCACGCTGACGGCATTAAAACAAATTGCCTATTGGCCTGGAATGAAAAAGGATGTCAAGGACTACATTGAAGGGTGCGTGGTCTGTGGCCAGTTTCAGCCAACCAGACCACTTCACAGAGCACCACTGCAAAGCAGAGGCATTGCATTCCCATGGTCTGACCTCCAGATCGACTGGGTTGGACCACTCACTAAGAGCTCTAGAGGAAATAAATATTTTCTCACGGTAACCTGTGCATTCACCAAATGGGTAGAATGCCTACCAGCTCCTAACGACACAGCACAAACTACTGCTATGTTGTTAATGAATCATATATTCTCAAGGTTTGGACTTCCCCTTAGGGTGAACTCAGACCAAGGTACACACTTCACAGGTGAAGTGATGAAAGAACTGTGGAAGACGCTAGGCGTCAAGGCCAACTTTCATGTCGGCTACCACCCACAGGCTTCAGGCCAAGTAGAGAGAGCAAACAGAACTGTGGTGAGTATTTTGAAGAAATACGTGGCTGCAAACCACAAGGACTGGGACGTGAAACTCCCTCTGGTCCTCATGGCCATAAGAGCCACTCCACACACATCAACTGGCATCTCTCCCTTCGAGATGATGACCGGTCGACAAATGACTCTCCCTCTACACCTGTTGTACCAACCAGGCGACGCCGCCATGGCAACAGCCTACACTACACAACAATACATGAAAGATTTGAATGCACACCTCAGAAACACTTTTGCTTTCGCCCAGAAAAACCTGGAAAAATCCGCTGAAGGACGCAAGGCGTACTACGACCAGAAGGCCTCTCACAATGAACTCCAAGTGGGAGACAGAGTCTGGTACTATACGTTCGCCCCAGCAACCGGGAAAGGAGGGTCCGAGACCGGAACTCTCGCCCGCAAACTAATGCCCAGGTGGACTGGACCTCATCTGATAACAGACAAAGTGTCCTCAGTCGTCTACGAAATCAAAATCAGCAAAGGCCGCAAAGAGCCAATTGCTAAATGGGTACATCGAAATCAGATCAAACCTTACAAGGCGTTCAATGACTCCACAAAAGACAAAGATCTCACAAACTCACCGACTTCATGGGATAATAAGGTCGTCCAAACACAAGTTAGTAAATAAACTAATCAGGTTTAAACTACCATAATTCCCACCCTATAAGTCGCATTGTCCAATTTGAACTTAGAAACGCTAAGCCTAAAACCCACAACAAAAAACTAACCTTAACAACCGTTTAAATCCACGAGATTTAATTTGACCTCGGTCATAAAGTTGAGACCTGTTTTCTTGTGTGTTGCACTTTGGAATCTGACGACAAGAGTGTGTCGAAGCAGTGAAACGTTGTTTCCTTGTTGTTTAGTCATTACTGTTGTCATTAGTTGAGATATTGTTTTGGTTCTGAACACTCCCAGCCAAAAAGGTTTTGTATTAACATTGGTTAATGAATGATATGGATTTAACTATGCCAACATGCAGTTCGTTTTGTTAAGTCTCAATCGTTGAAGAGTCAATGTAGTTTAAAGTTGCTCAAGGTACAATAAACTACACTGGTCTCACAATTTCTAAATTGAACCGATTCGATCGTTTCTATTCTAGATTGTCTATTCATTTTGATGAGTCTCGCCATAGACTTCAAAATTTATTAGGAATACCAAATCCTACGTCGTTCGTCTAAAAGACAACAGACATTTAGATCAAACTATATTTCATTTTTATTTTAGTTTAACCTAAACTAAGTAATGAATGGAGGAATAGTTTGGAATTAGAGGCCTTCGTTACAGAAGCCCTCCAAAATTTTATAGGTACAAATCCCTATATCTAATTTTACAGAATTGATCCACCCCTTAATTGGTAATTGTAGCTGATCTAAACCATGATAGCTTACATACCAGGTGCATATAGGTAAGGCTTAATGTAAAATCCCAATCATAAGCCCACCTTAAAAAACCACATAATTGCATGACACATAGAACCAGAGTGGCACTGACTGGAAACCAACCAGCCAACAACCTTCGATGTGGGACCTGCAGCTCCAACGCTTGGTCTTCAACCTCCATCCAAGGGTCGCCTCCTCTGTGTCAATCGAGGGATCCCCTCTACATGCTGATTATGAAAACAATTGTTGCTGATCAATCAACAAAACTAATCGTTGGGGATTTACTGCTGTGGAATTACCGCTGTGGATTATAAGACTTTGCTTTCCAAGGGATCACAGACTTTGTTTTCCAAGAGTTAACAGACTTTGTTTTCCAAAGGATTAAAAGCTTTTCGCAATGGGATTACCTCCGAACAGTATGGAATTTCCAAAAACTTTATGGGATTATAATTTTTGATTTTTTTTTTCCACTTGCTGGATTACTTCAAGATCAAAGACAGTTCAAGGTTTCCTTTCGTGTTGGACCCCATCCCCAAGGACTGGCGATGGCTTCCAAAAGGGGGGAGATGTAGTGGACATGACCATGTTCACTTTATTACATCTGTGTACTTTTGAACTGTTCCAGAGATGATCTTTACTGACCTCTCAGTAAAGCAAGACATTTATCACAAAATCATTCCATTAGTTGTAATCAGAATATAGTCACCAAAAGAGACTATTTCTACCTTTGATTTTATTCTAATGTAATCAAAAGAATAACTTTTGTCATTTTCATGATATATGTTATATGCTGTTATTCTTTAAATGTGAAACATCAATGTGTCATTTCTGCAAGTGAAAAGGTGTCAAAGTTCAGCTAAAATGTCAAACTGACTTACACTGAAATTGTTTTTGTCGAGTTTCAGCTAAAACTCTCATCTAGCGTCTGAAAGTCTCTCACTCAGATACTTTTCCTAAACAATTTCCTTCTCTGTGCTGAATTTCACCTTGAATAGTGATAACGAGTGGACCAATGAAAAAGAGACAAGTTTCTCTCCTCTCTAAGTCTCTTTTTAAGTTCTAACTGTGCGGAAACGCTTCAGTCTTTGAATGGACAGAGAGTTTGAATGGACAGAGACCTGAAAGCTCTCTGCCTTGCAGCTGGTCAAGCTTGGTCAAGAGCCAAAGACTAACTTGTCAGCTAGAACTGATGGACGCCTCCATCCAGTTCCCCGAGCAAAAGCTCCAAAGTTCCTAATGAACTTTCTTTGAGAAACATCTCGTCTTGAAGTCGGCCAGAAGCTGCCACATGTTTCTGACGGCTGACGCGGATCCGAGGAGACGTTGGAAGTAAACGACCAGTTCAGACGTACGAGGGCCGGAAGGACTCTGTGCACCTGGGAGGCTGGTGATATCTTTATCAGACGCATCGTCAAAAGGTAAAGAGCGGTTTACAAACGTACCTGGGATTTAGCCGAAGTCGGATGGAAAGTGTCATCTCTGGTTACACTCGAGATAAATAACTTAATCTCTCCAACCTCTTATTCCTCCTTTTCCCTTTCCCTCTCAATCTTAAGCTGGAACTTATTTTAAGCTGAAGAGCCCCTCAGACTAAATATGTGTAACATCTAATATTGAAGTCTGTTGTGTTGAATTTAAGTGTGCTGACGTTTTAAATTGAAAGAAAGTGAAATCATGTCAATCAAGTGTAATGGTGTTAATTTAGTTGATTTATTCTAAATAAATGATAGTGTCTCTTTGACATATCAAACTAAGTTAACGTCTTTGTCACTTAATGGCTCTGTTTATTTATCCATCATAAAGATCACAGAGATATTGGGTAAACTGAAAAAGAACAGAATCCGTGAATTTACTATTCAATCTGAATAAGTAGATTAATTAAGGATAAAGAGGTCAGTATTAATATTGACCTCCTCATAATTCTTACATTATAATACTAACTCTATAATCATACATTTTTAGTAAGCATAGAGCATTCAAAAACACTTTAACACAATTCAGCAATCAATGCATTCTGTTTCATAAAAGATCACATCTCATTTAATAATATGTATGTGTTTGATTAGTTCTGCATGAGATTATAGGTTACTTTTTATTAAAAGGCCCTGAAGCAAGAAGCAAAAACTCCTTTCTACAGTAACTCTTTTCTGCAGCTGTGTGAACTGATAAGAGGCTTCAGCTTGTCCTGCTCCTGCCATTTGCGTTCTACATACTTGAATGTGTGTGTGTGTGCGTGTGCGCATGTCTGTATGTGCATGTGTGTGTGTGTGTGCGCGTATGTATGTGAGGTCTACTGCGTGCTCTGTCTGGTTCTTTGTGTGTGTACATGTGCAAACATCCCTAGTTTGCTGCAGAATACTAGCACACAACCACTTGCTACATAAATTACCCTAAATAATTGTAGCACCCCACTGCTCTGTCTGCTAGTAACTGGGGAAAGAACTTAAACTCACTGGTGGGGTGGTTATTTGGGTTCGTTAAGTTCTGGTAGATACCACGTAGGTTTACCTATGTTGAGTAAATCCTTACTCACCTAATTACCATTCACACCTTTAATGTAACATAAATCACTCTAGACAACCAACTAACTGAACAGTTTCTTTTGAGAAGAACTTAGAAAAATAACTCTTCCTCCACATGAAGCTGCACATTACCCCAAAATGATGTAAAACAACAATAAAGTATGGTCTTTAATTCTCATTTGACATGTTCCCAAAATAAAATAAAACCAATAAAGCACTTTTTTCTGTTCAGTCCCTTCTGTTTTACTCACTAACTTTGTGTTTTTGTTTTTTATTAAAGCTCCTTTCTCTTAACCATTGTTGTAATATAACCAGAATTCAATTTTTTGTCACTAACAGAACTCCATAAATTTAACGTAACTGTACAGTTCTAAACACAATATCACACACGGGCACCACTCACACACACACACACACCAACACAACCCGGGTACCGGTAAATGCTTGCGTTGCAGGCCTGATGAAGCTAGGGTGCGCTTTCGTCGTGGCAATCCTCTTCTCCCCCCGTTTAAACAACCAACACCGACCTGCTCCTCCGCAGATGTCCTCTCCATCGTCAAAGTTGCTTTGTGAGTCCAATTTCTTTTAGAACTCAGCCACCTGATTTGCAGGACGACTTTATAGTCTCACTGGAGCAGCGTCGCCATGTTGACGCTTTTCTCTCGCCACTTTGGATCAGCCGCAGTCATCGGATCAGAAGCAGTTCTCCTCTGCCTTTAGACACTCTTCTGCAGGTTTCCTATACACTTTGTATAGGTTTACTTGTGACTAAAACAGTCCACTTTGTTCTCCCACCTCAACGTCTGTCGCCTTAGCAACAATCTCCATCCGTTTTTTTTTCTTTTCCCGCCTCTCCTTTCTTCTTCTTCCCATCAACCCCCTGTCCCGTTTTGTTTTCTATGTTACGTTCACTTGTCCCTCGTTAACCTCACTAGTTTCGTAGATAGGACGTTCAATACAGTCTTTAAAATAATGAGGTAAATGATTAAACAATAATACACTTGTTTAATTAAACAAGTCTCCTCGAGAAAAGCTTCAGCTTTCTGCTTCTTCATATATTTCTCTTGTTACAATAGTAACCACTCACAGCATGTATAATCACTCAGTTTAAAAATATACAAGAACAATAATACAAGTTTCTCACTTATATTTTCTGTATACATACAACCAACCTTGTAAAAATTGTGCAAATGTTAAAAGGCCTTAAGTGCATGGGTTTTTCTTTTCTTTCTTTTTTTTTAAGAAACCAGGGGCTACACCCTCCCCCTTCTAAACTGTTTGATGTCCCTATCAAACATCAATTACACAACCCAAATAAAAGTAGGGAACTGTGGTAGGCTAAAACTAACACAGTTAGGACATAGAGCCATAGAGTGACACCATACAGTAGAACAAGAATTAATTAGTCTTGGTACCTTGAAGGTTCCACTTCCAAGAAACACTCCACAACTAACAGCACTTACTGGCTGATCTGATGGTTGTCCTAGTTCATCACAACTTAATCTTATGACTGGTTTCTTCACTCGCCTAGGGCGTTCTATAATAATCTGTTCTCTCTCACCTACTACCTTATCACTTTCCATCTCTTCCCCTCCTAAATCTATGTCAGAGCAGAGCAGTGAGTCTTGCAGGTTAGGTGAGTTGGAACTTATTTCAGCATCATCAATAGTCTTGTGGGGCGAGGTAATCTGAACTTCACTTATGACTGAAGAGGGTTCTTTAGCTTTCCTCTCTGATGGCCTCAAAAGTTCTCTCAGGTTGATTTCTAGTGGGACTGTCGTGTTAACCTCTTCATATTCAGAATCAGAAGAGAGTGTGACATCTTCTTGAGCAACAGCCTTGGCAGACTCAGACTGTCTCTGTTGCCTCCTAGTGATAGGTTTCCGCACTTGCTCTGGCTCATCATCAGCTGGAATTCGGACAAGAAGACCAATGGGTAACAGGGAATTGCGATGCACTGTTTTCTCAACCCCAAGTCCTCTTTCTGGTTTCACCTTGTAGACTGTCAAGTTAGGCATTCTTTCCAAGACAATGTATGGCACTGTCCTCCATCTCTCTTTCAACTTATGTTTACCGGTGACACCAAAGTTTCTCAGAAGCACACGGTCTCCTTCTTCTAAGATCTGCTCTTTCACATGTTTGTCATGTGCCTTCTTGTTTCGTTGATGATTTTTGTCTGCAGCTTTTGTAGCGAGGTGGTAAGCTTGTTCCAAATCCTTCCTCAGTTTTGAAACATATTGGTGGTAAGTTGGGCCTTTCCCGTTTTCGTCTGATACTCCGAAACAGATGTCCACAGGAAGACGAGCCTCCCTTCCGAACATTAGTAGATAGGGGGAATATCCGGTTGCCTCGTTCTGGCTACAGTTATAGGCATGCACCAACTGGCTGATTTTCTGACTCCATCTCTGTTTCTGAATGGGACCCAGAGTCCCGAGCATGGACAACAACGTTCGATTAAATCTCTCAGGTTGAGGATCTCCCTGAGGATGGTAGGGAGATGTTCTGGACTTTCGGATCCCCAACATCCTCAGTAAATCCTGGATCAGTTTGCTTTCAAAATCACGTCCCTGATCGGAATGTATCCGTGCAGGAAGTCCATAGTGAACAAAGAAACGTTCACACAGAATCTTCGCCACTGTGGATGCTTGTTGGTCTTTAGCCGGAAATGCCTGAGCATACCTTGTAAAGTGATCAGTCACCACAAGGATATTAGCATATCCTCTCAAATCAGGCTCGAGTGAAAGAAAGTCAATGCAGACCAGATCTAGCGGTCCCCGGCTGGTGATCTGATGTAAAGGAGCTGCTCGCTGTGGCAGAGCTTTACGGGTAATGCATCTACCACATGTTTTCACATACTGCTCCACCTCTGACCCCATCTTAGGCCAGTAGAATCTGTTACGTATCAGCTCCAACGTCTTTTCCACTCCAAGATGACCCGACTCATCGTGTAGGGACTTGAGTACCATGGGAACATGTTTTCTGGGTAGAACCAGCTGCAATACTTCTGTACTAGGTGGTTTATTAATCTTTCTGTGGAGCAATCCATCCACCAACACAAGCTTACTCACCTCTCTGTGCAGACAAATGGCTCCATGGTCAGTACACTTTTCAGATGAGAATGTTGGCCCTTCATTTAAAGATTTTTTGACCAGTGAAATCATTGGGTCGTGGTCTTGCGCCATAATCAGATCTGCTCGGCTGATCTGGGTCAAACAACCAAGATCCAGTCGGGTTGGAAACACATAGCATTCTGGCATGGCAGTGGGAGGGACACATAGAGATTCTGCACAGCTAACTGATTCAGTAGACTGGTCTCTGGATACCTGCTTGCAGAGTGCTCTAACATTGTCAGGTGTTAAACTCTTGAACTTATCTCTGTCATCAGGAACAGGGTTTCGCGATAACGCGTCTGCATCAGTGTTGTTAGAACCTGGTTGATACTGCAGAGTAAAGTTATAGGTGGAAAGAGCTGCGAGCCAGCGATGACTTGTGGCATTCAGTTTGGCAGTGGTTAGTATATATGTAAGGGGGTTGTTATCTGTCCTTACAACAAACTCTGCACCATACAGGTAATCGTGGAATTTATCCACCACAGCCCACTTGAGTCCCAGAAACTCTAGCTGATGCACTGGATAGTTTTTTTCAGAAGAACTGAGCTTTCTGCTGGCAAAAGCGACCGGCCTCAGTCCTTCAGGATGCTCTTGGTTTAGCACCGCCCCCAAACCATGAAAACTAGCATCTATGTGCAGTACATAGGGCTTTGATGGATCAGCGAACGCTAACACCGGCGCTTGGGTAAGGCATTTTAGGATCTGTTGGAAAGCCTCTGTACAGCTCCCATTCCATCTTTCTCCAAAAGGTTCACTGACTTTATAGTAGGTTTTCCCAGGAGACTTTGCGGATTTCCACTTCTTTTGAGTTGGCGGATATCCTTTACACAGTTCAGTTAGTGGTCTAACGATAATTGAATAGTTTTTGATGAAACGGCGATAATATCCACAAAATCCTAGAAAGGACTGGAGTGATGGAAGGTCAGTGGGTTCTTTCCAGTGGGCAACTGCCTCCACCTTGCTGGGATCTGTAGCAATGCCTCGTTCTGACACTACGTGTCCAACGTATGTCACTTGGGGTCTGCAAAACTGGCATTTATCAAGTGACAGTTTCAATCCAATTTCGCCTAAACGGTCAATGACTTTGAGGAGTCTTTGCTCATGCTCCACCAAAGTTTTCCCAAAAACAATCAGGTCATCAAGATATACAATAACCTCCAGCATGTGCATGTCCCCAACGGCCTTTTCCATGAGCCGCTGGAATGTTGAGGGAGCACCAGTTATTCCCTGAGGCATCCTTTCGAACTGGAAAAATCCCAGAGGACAGATGAAAGCGGTTTTTTCTTTATCCTCTTCAGCCATCGGAATCTGGTAATATCCGCTCCTTAAATCCAACACTGAGAACCATCTACTTCCAGACAAACAATCCAGAGCATCATCGATGCGTGGCACTGTGTACTGATCGGGAATGGTTCTGCGGTTCAGTGTACGATAATCAACACACATGCGAATGTGTCCATTTTTCTTTCGTGCTAGCACAATAGGTGAGGCATAAGGACTTCTGGATTATTTGGGCGGCCGTGGCGTAGTGGTAATGGCAGTCGTCCCCCGATCGGAAGGTTGGCGGTTCGAATCCCGGTTCCCCACACCATGTGTCGTTGTGTCCTTGGGCAAGACACTTAACCCCGAGTTGCTCCCGGTAGGACTGGAAAGCACCTTGCATGGTAGTCTGCCGCTACCGGTGTATGAATGTGTGTAGCATTCAATGTGTGTAGCGCTTTGAGATTTTCACTAATGAAAAGCGCGTTATAAATTGAATTCATTATTATTATTATTATTATTATTATTATTATTATTATCCCAGCTGCTACAAGTCCCTGGAGATGGCGACGAAGGTCCTCTACATCAGCAGGTGCTATACGCCGTGACCGCTCTCTGAACTGGGTGTCATCCGTTAGCTTTATATGGTGTTCCACCCCAGATGCTAATCCCATGTCCCACTCCTCAGTTGAGAAAACATGGGATCGTTCAGAGAGTTTTTCCCTCAGTCTGTCTTTCCACTCCGTTGGGATAGAAGGGTCTTCAAAATTAAATTGTGAAGGATCAAATTTTTTATGACTTTGTGTCTTGGCGTTTGAGATCTCAGTCACTGTGTCAGCCACATAAAGATGAGCTACTACTGTGCCGATGAGTATGCCAGTTTCTTTCAGAGACTCGTTACGCATGAACACCAAAAACTTGTCTGTATCCAACGTCTTGGAGAATAGAACTGTGGGTTACACAAACAGACTTGGTGGGAGTGCATGTGAAGCTGCACGCTCAGAGATGAGAATGCTATTGCCTACTCTCTTTGTTTCACTTACTTTACAGATGGCTATATGCTCACCACCAGCAGGGATCATTAGCGGCCCTGGACCTACCCATTTAACATCAGCCACTGCAACGTTACTATGCTTTGTCTCTTTAAAGTTCAGATCTACAGGATGTGCGAGTTCTCGCTCTGTTACACCAACTCGTGCAGCATAAATGGTGTCTGAAATGGCTGCTTTACAGTTTAAAGGGAGCGACCACACTTTGCTAACATTGGTTCCAATTAGAACTGGAATGGTGTCTGAACATCGGGGGTCTGGGCATACTAAAGCAAGAATGGGAACTGATTTCCCTTTTTGTGATGTCTTCTCTGAAAATGCCAAGTCTACTTGAATGTAGCCTTTATACGGGTAACTGCTCTCAGACTCACTTAAACCCCAAATGGCTAAGCCTGACACTGGATGTAGAGGAACATGGGGTAAGTGTTCGACATACCAGCTGTCAAAAATGATTGTGACCTGAGAGCCACTGTCCATGAGAGCAGTGCATGGTGTTCCATTTACTTTAACATGAGCAGTAGCGGGTGGTCCTACTAGTCCTTTGGGCAGGTTACTGGTCTGCAGACTCACAGCGCTCTTCTTCACATTAGCGTTTTTCCATTCAAAACGAGGGCTGGTACTTCTTGGACCTGCCTTACCCCTCCTTTGGGCCTGAATCAACTTTTGTATGACTTTTGGATAGTTTTCTGGTGACATACATTTAGTGGAAATGTGCCCATCTTCGCCACAACTGTAGCAAAAGATATCACTGGGTTCTCTGTGCTTAGCTGCTTTCAACGTCTCATGCCTTGGAGAGGTAACTGAGGGGGTTGGATGGTCTTTTGGTCTTGCAGTCGATTGAACTGACATTACTGAAACTTGTTTTCTCAGTTTTACAACCTCGTCCTTGAGGGCCTGAAGACTCCCACCCCCTTCCGGGCTGATTGTTTCCGCTTTAACTGCAGGTTGTGGTTCAGGAGGAAGCGAATGCGGTGACAGGGACAAGGCTTTGAGTTCACAAACCTGTGACCTCAGCCGTTCTACCTCCATGACCAAATCGGTTGAGTCTATAGCTGCTGCTGCAGTACGTTTGACATGCACAGATTTAGGGGGATTTAATCGACGGCGTGATGCTTCATGTTCCTCCTCAATGCGGATCTCATTCAGGAGCTCCAGAAATGTGGGTGGAGTACTTCTCCTCTCTCGTAGCCTGAGACTTAGTATCATCATGTCAGACCGAGTAGCACCTTTGATGAGTTGCTCAATACGTGCCTTGTCTTTGGAGGAAGGAGGCAGACCCCCCCTTTGTACCGCTTTATTTAGAACTCTTTCCATTCTCTGAGACTCTGAGAGCTTCTCAGTTGGATGTTGGCCCATCATCCTGAAAGCAAAGTAGAGCTCTTCGCCAGTCTCGGTTGTGCCAAAGGTGTTTTCAAGGACATTTAAATATTCTGTGGACGTTGCATCAATGTTGTTAAATCTCACAGCTTGAAGGATTTCCATGGCAGGACCTTTTACACTCTCCATTATCCTCATCTTTTTTTCTCTGTCCTGCTTGTCAGACTCCTCAATCATCAATCTAGCTTGCTCCAGCCAGTTCTCCAAGTGTTCTTCCCCTTGAGGTGTGGGAAGCACGCCGGAAAAAGTTCGAAGTCGTCTGTAGCTACCATTGTCACTAGTGTGTCTTGAATTGAGCTGCAAGACATGACCGACTGCTCTGATTATAGCCTCTGGACTAGATGAAAGCAAAACATTGTCAGCATAAAGACTAATTTTATGTTCTATGTTTCTACCCTTTATTCCTTTAATATCAGCACTTTGCCTTATTGCTGCTGCTAAAGGTTCAATAAAAATAGCAAATAATGCTGGTGAAAGTGGGCAACCTTGCCTGGTTCCCCTCTGTAAACAGAAGCTTGAAGATAATTGATTATTTGTCCTGACGCACGCTGTTGGTGAACTATATAATATTTTTAACCAGTTAATGAAGTAATTCCCAAAACCAAATTTATTTAAGGTAGCAAATAAAAAATTCCAATTTACTCTATCGAATGCTTTTTCAGCATCTAAAGAAAAAATAGCTGTTT
>JBBPBX010041302.1:16502-28935 GCA_038048925.1 Garcialebias charrua
TGTTTGTGACGTGGGATGCCTGGAGAAGCTGGTGGTGGTTCCTGACCAGAGGGAGCTGCTGCAGATGACTTCATCCTTGACCGGACTTTAGTTTAGTTAATAAAACTTCTGTTAAACCTTTTTCCTTGTGTCCTGCGTCCTTCAAATGTGTTTTGATCCTCACCGGTCGTAACATATTTATTGGGGGCTCGTCCGGGATCTGAATTAGTATTGGGGGCTCGTTTGTAAGGTGCTATGTTTTTTGAGTTGTCTGCTCGTCTGTTTGTCTGCACAGGACAAACTTGTTGGAGTGTTTCTGTGAAGCACTTGAGTTTTTAGACAGCTGAGCACCTGCTGTGCATGTTTGTGGGAGTCTGGTTTTGAGCAAACATTGTGTTTTTTGTGCTTAATCTTGAGAGTATTGTGAAGGTTTTTTAAGCTAAGTGTTTTTGGACAGCAGTTAATAGAATTAGCTGCTCCTTTTTACATTTGGTGTGTTTTGACAGCTGTGTGCTGTAGTTTGCACTCTCTCTGGAGCTGACAGGACCAGCTCCTGGTTGCTGATTGAGCTGAAACACGCAGCTGTGTGTGTGTTTTTGGATTGTGCTGCGTTCAAATGCAGCTGGGATTTTTGCTGTTGTTTACAGTGAAAGTCATAAGAAGGGTACAGCTTAAAACTGTTTGTCTGCATCATGGCATTTAATTTAAATAAATTCCTTGAACAACCCACTGTGCAGGTCTTTGCAGACTGCACCAGAGTACAAAAGCTGAGTGTAGCAGATCATTTTAACATTGATGTGTAGTGATACACCTCGTCTTTGATATTTTAGGGTTCACACCTCTCTGAAACTCTCAGTGTTACACCTTCTTGAGGCCCTCAAGGAGACGATTGAACACTATTTTGGTTAACAATTATTATGAATTAATGGACACTAATTAATCAGATTGAACTTTCTCTTTAATGTGTGTTAATTCAGAATTGATCTACAGTATATTTTTGTCATTTTTAATGATGATCTGTTACTTGCATGACTGTGACCTTCTGCTGGTTTTATTTCTGCAAAAGCAAGCAGACTCTGTCGCTAAGGCAGAAGTCAGGGTAAGAGCTGTTCTCTTCCTTCTCTTGTTTTGTCTTCAAGCTAGACTCAACAGGACAGTCCACCTGGTCGTTTATGTAAACAGTTTTCCTGTTGTCCGTCAAGAGTCTTTCTGCCTATGGAATTAAACTTCCATCTTTTATTTTGTTAAAACCAGCCAATAGTTATGAAGGAGGTGGGTCAGATCCCGCCTCCCATATAATGGGCACTTCCTGCTTTTTGCCTTTAGAGTTTCGAGGAGAACGAACTGTCAACCTGCTCTCTCCTCTCTGAAAGCTGGAGACGGCCCGGTCATGTGTCAACGACCCACGTCTCAGCGGAATCATAGTAAAGCCTTACTGTGATCCTTTCACTCTCCTGGAAGAATTTGTTTTCTAAAGTTTTATTTTGAAAGTCAGTCTGTGCGCTTGACCGTTTGTTTTCTGCCGAGGGAGGCGAGTTCCTCGTATCGTGAATCAGCACACTCACTCACGCTGAAGTCCAACTGGACGGCCACTGGACAAACCCATCCACGTGTGTGTCCACAAACTTCTCCACTCTTGTCTCCAAGAGACGAACCGTCAACAGGTAAAAGTCGTGGTGTGTTTGAGCGTACGGGAGCCCAGCAATCTGCTCGTGTGGGGAAGAAGGTGTCACCCAGTCTGGTTCAAAGTAAACAACTTTAGTTAACTTAGCTTTCATATTCCTTCCTCCTATTTCTTATTTTTCATAAGCATTTAATCTGTCAAGTAATGTGCCAACAGTTAAGTTTTAATTGTCTGTTTGTTTTAATTTGAATTCTTGTCAACGTAGTTATTAAATCAGAGCTAATATCGATACAAATGTTTAATGTAATTTTGTGATAGTTTCAATAAAAGGTCTATTTTTCTGGTAGACCAACATAAGTTGAAGCCTCTCGTGAAATTACATTTCTGGCTAATCACATCACAGATTTATTGATTTATTCTGAAAAAGTTGAGACCCCGTGAATTGGTGGCAAGTTTGTGCAGATTAAAGTCTGCTCAGACTTGCGCATCTAAAGATATAGGTAAGTCAGTAAACTGACCAGAAAGTCCTATATCTCTACAATAATGGTGGTCCAGTAAGTGTTTAAATACCTTACCCCACCTTATTCCTTACAGATGTTAGAAAATTTGCTAACGATGGATGGCTAGAGAGTGAACTGCTGTGTGAATTGGTCCAGCTTGGGATATTTCCTGAGATTGATGAACAAGAGCGTCTGAGAAAAGAAGATGCTTCCAGACAAAAGGAACTTGAAGATAAAATAATGAGAGAAAAAGAGCTACTACAACTCAAACATCAATCGTTCATAAAAGAACAGGAAATTGAACGACAAAGACGTCAAGCTGCTTTGCAGGAGAAGAAGCGTCTGTGGGAACAAAAAAGACTGGAGCTGCAGAAGGAGATGAGAGCGTTGAGGATGACAAATCAACGTTCCTGTCCCACTGCCTGTCACCCGGTGGAGGCGCCTCTAGAACATCAACAGAAGGAGACGCCTCAAGACTGTCAACCGGAGGAACGACGACAAGAAGAGGACAAGGTTGATTTAAGCGACAGTTTAATGGTGAACTGTGAAGCAGAGCAGATTCCAATGGAGGAGGTGAAACTGTTGCTGTCCTCACCACATCTTCAGGGAGAAGATGACAACGATCTCAGTGACAGTTTTACACTGTTTGACACTGAACTGCTCCTAGTTCAGTCAAGTGAGGACCTGAAGATCTCTGAAGAAGTGAAAAATCACGCAACAAGTCCTCCTGCTCTTTCTTGTCCTGTTCCAGCCACCGTGGAGAATCCAGCCACTGTGGAGAAAAATGAAAGAGTACTGATGGACAATATGGGACCGTTGATTAAAAGTACAGCAGAAAATGCATACTTACTGTCTGTGAGATGTGAGGTGCTGCAACCATATGTTGAATGTGTGTTTTTTAACTGTCTCTGCTGTGTTTACAGTGCGACTGATGGCAGAGCTGTTGCAACTGACACGGGGGTGCTGTCCTGTGCAGGAAATGAGGACAGATTTCCCCTGGCTGTCGTGAGAAGCATCCAGTCTCACACTGGCACCATTAACCATGGTGTTAGTATTTGTTTGGGGTCTGATAAGCAAAAGCTTTTTAGGGTAAAACCAGACCCAAGACGTTGTTTTGGTTTTAAAACTTTTTGAGTGACTGTAGAGAGTTTGTTAGCGGTTTGACAGACTAGTTTTAATGAGGTTTTTAGTCTGTTTGAGTGATAAGGACCGCTACATGTGACCTCACTGTTTTTGTATGGGTCATGTACGATGTTTTTACCTCACATCTACATCACCCCATACAAAAACATTTAGCGGTGGGAGTGTTATGTATCCTGAAGGTATTAAATAAAAAATAAAAAAAGTTTAAACCTCAGTTTAGGTCACCTGAAGTCTGCAACCTCCTGTTGCACTTTTTTTTTACTCAGCTAATCAGGCTTGATTGGCTGAGCTGCAAACACCTGCTGGCTCTCTCCCTTTTATAAGCTGAAGGCAAAAGCCTGAACGGTGTGGAGGTTTTGGACAGTGTGGAGGTTTTGGACAGTGTGGAGGTTTTGGACAGTGTGGAAGTTATGTGATGGCCAACTAAGGTTGGTGGATGCAAGCAGGAGCTTGTTGGAGCAACTTGAAAGCCTTTTTGGAAGGTAAACCAAGTTTATTGAAGGCAGTTGCAGGCTGCATATGTGTGTGTTCAGGAGTGTCCTTCACCCACCCTGACCACTGTTTGAACATTCATCAGGTGAACCTTCAGATGTTTGTTTATTGAACTGGGAGTTTCCTCCACCCTCCCTGGTTGTAGTGATCTCTTTTTTATTAGAGAGGTCGTTGGTGCTCTCATCTTTTGAGAGTGTTGGTTGGAGCACTAATGTGCTCTGGTTCTCTTGTTTAGAGGCTCGTGTGGACTCTAGTGTACCTAGAGTAGAGGACCTGAGCTGTTGAGGGTTCTGAGTCTCAGAGACTGGGCTCAGGGCTCTGGTGTGCTGTCTGCTGGAGGCAGCTGTGTTGGCTCATGCCTCTCTTCTTTTTTGCATATAATTACTTTCATAACTTTCTGGTTGGGTAAAGCTGGTAGTCCTGTTTTCGCTTTAGTTCCATATTTTAGGCCTAGAGTTTTGGTACAGTTAGCCCGCTGTCTAACAGGGTTCGCAGGCTCTATAGGAGTTGGCTCTGTTGGGCAGCCTTATTTTCCTTTTGGCCGCTTTACCCTAACCCATCTCTCAGTTGAACTTTGTTTCTTTTGTTTGTGACGTGGGATGCTTGGAGAAGCTGGTGGTGGTTCCTGACCAGAGGGAGCTGCTGCAGATGACTTCATCCTTGACCGGACTTTAGTTTAGTTAATAAAACTTCTGTTAAACCTTTTTCCTTGTGTCCTGCGTCCTTCAAATGTGTTTTGATCCTCACCGGTCATAACAATCAGCTATCTTTACTGTAGTACAAGCTACGTCAGCTTAGCATGCAGTAAATAACAACGATGTTTATTGTAGCAAAGATTAGCTTAGCTGCTGTAGCTATGAGGCACATCTACGTGTACATTATTGTAATCACTTACTCTGCCAGTCACCAGAACTGTTATTAACATGAAGATTTGGACGTCCTTCACAAATCTGTCAATGATTATAAGCATCCATGGATATAAAGCTGTGAAGCTCCTCCATTATGTGCACTCCTCGTAGTAATTAAATAATTAACAATATCAGAGTAACTTCTTGGTGACAACTTGTCCGCTTCGTCTGACATGATTTCTTTCTCCAACTCATAGGGGTGAACTCCGACCACTGCTATTTTTTGCAGATACCTGGCTCTTGCGCCTTGGTCAAGAGTCTGTAGTCTGTTTGTTCGCCATCTTCCGCACCTGTAAACAACAGCGCAAGCGGAAGTAAACAACCGTCTTCCGCTATGAATTATGGGTAGTGGTGACAAATCAGGAATACTGTGGATAAGACTGAGCTGAATACAGCATCTCAGACTGAGGGTCTTTTGGACGAAAGACAAAAAGTTTCTACAGTTTTTTTGCTTTGTTTTGTTTTTTGAATGTCCAGAGGACCAGACTTAGCTTTTTTAGACTTTTGTAGTGGACATGACCTTGTCCACTTTTAAGACACCTGTGTACTTTTGAACTGTCCAGTGATGACCTTTACTGACCTCTCAGTGAAGCAAGACATTTACTACAAAATCATTCATTTAGCTATAATCTGATAAATATAGTCACCAAAAGAGACTATTTCTATCTTTGATTTGATCCTAATGTGATCAAAAGAATAACTTTTGTCATTCTCATGATGGTGCTTTTAAGCTGTGTTATTCTGTGAGAGTTAAACTGTGTCCACTGCTGTGTTAAAGGGAAATATCGGGTCACAGAGACCCGACTGTTCTGTTTAGAAATAAGAAGACAGTTTAATCAGTTGTTTTTCATTGAACAAGGCTCCAGCTTTCTCTGTCTGTTCCTAAACAAATCTCCCTCTGCTGCTGCTTGTTAACCTTGGGTTTGATAAGACAAATGAACTCCTCGACTGGTCCTTCCTTAAGTACTAGTCTAAGCTGTGCTGAAACGCTTCAGAGAGTTGCTGGGAACTTCCAAAGAGATGTGAACTTTCCCAAGAGCTGGACACGTGTGGTCAAGAGCTAACGACCGGCGTCTTCAGCTAAGGACTGATAACAGGCTGTTATGAGTCTACTTCGAACAAGCCGAGCTCAAAACTTTGTTTATTCCCTCCTGGAATAAGTTTATCTTGAAGTCAGAGGCCTGAAGCTGACATATTCTCTGATGACCAACGCGGAAGCCAGGAGACGTTGAAACGTAAACTAAAACCAGTTTTGGACGTGCTGGGACTAAAGGACTCTGTGCATCTGAAGGCTGGTGTCTTCCCTCTTACCGGGCTGTCGTCAAAAGGTAAAGGAGCTGTTTACAAAACGTACCTGGATTTTAGCAGAAGTCGGATGAAAAGTGTCACTCTGGTCTCATGCTCAGGATAATTTTCTTCTTAAATCTTTCCTCCTATTTCTTTTCCCTCTCAACCTAAGCTGGAAACTATATTTTAAGCTGAAATGCCCCTCAGACTAAATATGTGTAACATCTAGTATTTATGTCTGTTGTGTTGAATCAAGTGTGCTGACGTATTTGAATTGAAAGAAAGTGAAATCATGTCAATCAAGTGTAATGGTGTTAATTTAGTTGATTTATTTTAAATAAATGATAGTGTCTCTTTGACATATCAAACTAAGTTAACGTGTCCATTGTCACTTAATGGCTCTGTTTATTTATCCATCATAAAGATCACAGAAATATTGAATAAACTGAAAAAGAAGAGAATCCGTGAAATTACTATTCAATCTGAATAAGTAAATTAAGGTAAAAAGGAGGTCAGTATTAAACTGACCCCCTCATTAACCCCTTTACATCTGGTGGCCTCGTATCGGCTTCTAAAAGTTTATTGATAAATCTGTGGTCTCAGTCATGAACTTGTAACGTCATGTTTGCATAAAAGGATCCAAGTTTTAAACTCTGAGGATAATAATTTTGGCTGGAAGTGTTCAAAGCAGGCAGATTCTGCGTGTTTTTATCATTTGAGGCTGAGGGATTGTTATTCGTTTCAACACTGCAAGCGCTGTTGGAAGCATTCAGGTGAAGTTTTTGTCAGCCGTGGTCTGTGGGAGTTCTGGTTCGGCTTCGACCCAGTTCAAGCACACACTCCGGTACAGAACTTTGTTGTTTGATCGCCGAGTCAAACTGCCTGCCCTGGAAGCTAATTTAACATCTACAAGATTGCTGTTGTGGTATTTTTACATTTTAAAGAAGGTCGAAGCAGCATATACTGTTAGAACGTGTCGGTTAGTGGTTCGTGAAACCCGAGTTCTGCTCCTTTAAAGTGGACGGAACCGACCTGAACGCGGCTCCGAGGGAGTCCGTGTCGTGTTACAGTTGAGGTGCTGTGTTACTGAGCGTAACTAAGTTGGCCTGTCTAGATGTGCGCCGCATGTTTCAGCATTTTGGGAAGTTAAATTGTAGCGTTTGAGTTGTTTTTAAGAGTCTATGAAGTTGTATTCTGTTGTGCTAAGCTAACGTTAAGAAGACGTGTCTCATGTCCGTTTATGAGCTGTGATTGGATGATACGAGTGCTGTGAATCACTCTTGTAGCGAACGCTGATTCGCTGTTGTGTGCTGTCAATCACTCTTGTGGCGAACGCTGATTCGCTGTTGTGAGCTGTCAATCACGTCGCACGCCGTTGCGACCAGCCCACTTTGTCGTCATTTCCGGTACTACATTGGTCGAAGGTAAGAAAACTACATTCGCCATTTATGCTTGGAGAATGAACTACATATGCTGTGATTGATTTGTTGACGTCACGTATGTTGTAGCGAGCTCCGCCTCGCTCACGTAAGAAGCTGGTGACGCGCTACGCACGCTGCGTTGGCCCGCCCATTTTTGTCGTCACTTCCAGGTGCCGCACTTTGAGTGACAGGTCACACTCGCTGGTTCACACTCGTTCACACACGAACACACACTTAAACACTCATCTGAAGCCATCAACACTGTCTAGCAACATAAACTTGTCTCTGACAAGAAAGCGGTTCGAGCAATTATCACGTTCTTACTGAAAACTAACCCTAATAGGTTGTTTTCTTTCCATGTACTGATTTAAACTCAGTCGCTTCGTGATAACATACGCGACGCTGCCCCCTGCTGGACGTTAATAGATGAGTTTTCTCTCAACACATCATAAAGTCAGCATTTTTTATGGTGAAAATTACCAGCTTTAAAATTGTTCTGTACACAAACAAAAACTCCTGTTTATTTTAAATAAAGAATTTTTGAAAACAGAGGTACAGACGAACAATTGATGCTCATTTTAAATACTGAAGAGATTTAAAATAACACTCAAAAAAGCATCTTTTATTTAATTTTCAGATTAAATAAAAAAGAAAAGTTGATGGAGAGCAGAGCATTTCCACATTCAAAATTTTAAACAGCATTGGCATACACTGTACACTTTTGGTTAAAAATAGCATTTTTAACGTTTTTCTGTGTACGTTTACAACAGTGAGGTTAATTTGATAACGAATTTCTTTTTCGAATAACACCTGCATGTACCAGCTTGTTGATTTTTACAGACTCAAAACAAATATGGATAAACAATCAGATGAAGTTGTTCCATCCTCATCCTTGGAGGATGCTGATGGTGAGCAAACTCCAGCGCCGGTTGAGGAGAAAATCCCAGCGCAGGAGGATTCAGAGTCTGAGTCAGAGGACACAGATTGTGTTGATAATGCCTTAAAACTGCTAATGAAAACACTCGTGAAGTATGGTGAGGAGGTAGCAGCAATGGACACCCCGACTCTGGACACAGAGTTAGAAAGTCTAGCAACAGGCATAATCAAAAAAGGTGGAAAAAAGCTCAGCGCCGACCGTACTGTCAAATTGGCCTTTCTGTTGAAGACCAGACTGGACCATGAACTGTATAAGAGTGGGGACCTTGAGGATGAACTGGCTGATGAAAAAAATAAACTGGCTGATGAGAAAACTAAACACGAAGGTACCACTTCAGAGTTTGTGTCATACAAGAAAACGACAAATACAGAGATTGAACGTTTAAACAATGAAATACTGTTGCAAACACATTCATATGAAGAAAACATTCGGTCCAGAGGACAAAAATATGACGAGTCTATCAGAGAGAATGAAATATTACAGCAACAGGTACAATCGATGTCTAAAGATCTACAAGAGAACAAGGAAAAAAGAGAAGAAGCCCACACCCGGTGCACAATGTTGAAAATAGAGTATGATAAATTAAAAGAACAACTAAAAGAGAGCACTCAATTCGAGGAAAATAGAAAACTCAGTGAACAGTGCACAGCGCTACAAACTGCAGTTGATTGTTTACGCAGAGAATTGACTGAAAGTAAGGTGGAACTGACCTTAACTAAAGAAAACCTCTTTAAAGAAAGGGAGAGGTGGGTGGATGTTGTGGCAAAGCATTCTCAAGGCATCACACCACCACCCCCACCACCTCCACGCGGTGATGCAGAACAGCTCACCGTACCTGTTAAGACCCGCCAGTCGGAGCAGGGACTTGCGTCCTCAACATCAACACCTGCACATGGATCACAGGTAAATGGGAATAGCAATGATGCTAAACTTTCTATTCCAATACCTGAACTCCAGAAGCTTTCTAGATACATTCAACGCTTTGAGCCAGGGCCGTTGGGTTCAATCTATACAAAGAACTACCTAGACTCTCTTGATTTCCAGCTGGGTAATTTTCCAAATGCTACTGCTGAGGATAAAATTGCGCTGATCAGGCTCACCGCAGACTGGCCTGTATATAACTTCATTGTTCGCCAACCGGACGCCATAAAAACAGATTACAAACTGTTGCGTGATACTCTTATACGAGAGTTCACTCCAAACATGGGGCCTGGTGGCTACCCTGATGCCGAGAAGGTCGTGCAAGGTAAGAAGGAGCATCCACAGGCATATTACCAGAGAATGTTCCAGGCTTTCTTTGGTAATCGCAATGAACCGGGCATGGAGGACGACGTAGGTTTTAAATACCTTTTCGGTAAAAACCTCCACCCTGATATAAAAGAGTCAGTTCAAGTGATGGCTAATTTCAGAGACAAGACCATCAAGGAAATGAAACAATGCGCCGTAAATGTTTTCGAGGCCCGCATGGAATGCAGAACACCCGTAGAGGTGTTCACGAGTGCGAGAGCCGACTCCCAATCGCTGGAACTGGAAGGGACGCGAGCACCAGCTCCCTATCCACCGACAGGCGAAAAGAAACAGACCTTTCACCCTGACAAACCACAAAGTGGGGGTGTCCGCTTGAGGAAAAACCCAAGGTGGCTCAAGCAAAACACGGAGGGTGAACAAAAGGATCAAAAGGGGGGTGCGCGTCCAACGAGTAAAGATTATGGGTACAAGGGTAACCCATATAACCAAGGGTGGTCCCAGCAGGAACCCCCGAACCAAGGGTGGTCCCAGAGGGGACACCCGAAGCCAGTCTGGGCCCGGAAGGGGCCCCCACGCCGTGGACCTGCTCCCCCTACCCCTCAAACTGAACAGTCCGAGACAGACAAAAAATCGCAGAAGTCCCGGAGGAAAGGCCGTAGCCCTCTGTCCCCAGAAGTCAAGGAGGAAATACGTCAGATGTTCGACACGTGGGAAAATACTAAAAATGAGAACAAACCCGGTGTGATGTGTAGCACTATCATTGATAGTAACTCTGAACATTCTAACAACAACAATGCCACAGTTGCTGGCAGTCACCAAGACTCCTCGTAGTAATTAAATAATTAACAATATCAGAGTAACTTCTTGGTGACAACTTGCCCGCTTCGTCTGACATGATTTCTTTCTCCAACTCATAGGGGTGAACTCCGACCACTGCTATTTTTTGCAGATACCTGGCTCTTGCGCCTTGGTCAAGAGTCTGTAGTCTGTTTGTTCGCCATCTTCCGCACCTGTAAACAACAGCGCAAGCGGAAGTAAACAACCGTCTTCCGCTATGAATTATGGGTAGTGGTGACAAATCAGGAATACTGTGGATAAGACTGAGCTGAATACAGCATCTCAGACTGAGGGTCTTTTGGACGAAAGACAAAAAGTTTCTACAGTTTTTTTGCTTTGTTTTGTTTTTTGAATGTCCAGAGGACCAGACTTAGCTTTTTTAGACTTTTCTACCTAGATTATTGAGCATGCATCAGGGTATTCCCTTCAGTTGGTTTCACAAATAAAATATTTGTTACAAGTAAAACACTTGTAAGGTTTTCCCCTGTGTGAATTCTCATATGATAATTTAAACCTTCCATATCGCTGAACTTCTGACCACAAAACGAACAACTGAAAGGTTTCTCTTCACTGTGCCTCATCATGTGTCGCTTTAAGTCATTTTTCCTTGCAAAGGCTGCTTTACAGACATAACAGCTGAAAGGTTTTTCTCCACTGTGCCTCATCATGTGTTGCTTTAAGCGACGTTTGCTTGCAAAGGCTGCTTCACAGACAGAACAGCTGAAAGGTTTCTCTCCACTGTGCCTTATCATGTGTCGCTTTAAGCGACGTTTGCTTGCAAAGGCTGCTTCACAGACAGAACAACTGAAAGGTTTCTCTCCACTGTGCCTCATCATGTGTCGCTTTAAACCATGTTTCCTTGCAAAGGCTGCTTCACAGACAGAACAACTGAAAGGTTTCTCTCCACTGTGCCTCATCATGTTTCGCTTTAGACCATGTTTCCTTGCAAAGGCTGCTTCACAGACAGAACAACTGAAAGGTTTCTCTTCACTGTGCCTCATCATGTGTCGCTTTAAACCATGTTTCCTTGCAAAGGCTGCTTCACAGACAGAACAGCTGAATGGTTTCTCTCCAGTGTGGATTTTCATGTGTTCTACTACAGCATGTTTATATGTAAAAGCTGCTTTACACTGAGAGCAGCTGAAAGTTTTACCTTCTTGGTGAATTCTTCCATGTTTTAACAAATCTGTCCTCTGGTAGAACATTTTACCACATTCATTGCAGCTGTAAAGTTCCTCACCACTCTGACATTTTGTATAATCTTCAGGATCTGTATAATTATGATCAAAGTTTAAAACTGGAAGCTGTTCACCATTCTCCCAGTTTTTGTAACTGATATTTACCTCTTGTAAAGGATTATGAGGAGGTCAATATTACACTGACCTCTTTACCTTAATTAATTTACTCATTCAGATTGAATAGTAATTTCACGGATTCTTTCTTTTTCAGTTTACCCAATATTTCTGTGATCTTTATGATGGATAAATAAATAAAGCCATAGAGTGACAATGGACATGTTAACTTAGTTGGTATGCCAAAGACACTACCATTTATTTAGAATAAATCAACGACAGGATTTCACTTTCTTACAATTTAACACGTCAGCACACTTGAATGTAACACAACATGCTTCAATACAGGATGTTAACATATTTAGTCTGAGGGCTCTATGACTTAAATAGTTTCCAGCTTAGAATTGAGGGAAAAAGATAGGAGGAAAGATGGAGAGATGGTTTAAAGGAAATTGTCTTGAGCATGTTACCAGAAGTGACACTTTCATCCGACTTCTGCTAAATCCAGGTACGTTTGTAAACAGCTCTTTACCTTCGACGACGAGTCTGATAAAGAGATGACACCAGCCTTTCAGATGCACAGAGTCCTTCAGGCCCAGCACGTCCGAGCCGGTCCTCGTTTACGTTTTCAACGTCTCCTGGGATCCGCATCAACCATCAGAAAATATGTCAGCTACTGGCCTCTGACTTCAAGATAACTATTCCAGGAAGGAATAACAAAGTTTTGAGCTTACGCTCGTTCGAAGTGGACTCATAACAAACATG
>JBBPBX010041303.1:8191-28934 GCA_038048925.1 Garcialebias charrua
AGAAAAACACAGCACACAAATACCCCCTCCACTGAGCAGAAACAGCAAGACAAACAATACAAATTATTGCTTATATGTCCACTGATAATTTATCATATAACTGAATTTAAATATTGATATAAAATATTTTTGCAAGTTAAGTTTCTTACAAAAGCCTTTACGTACAAAAATAAAGTGTTAAAAACAATGAAAATCATGCTGGGTACATTTTGGTGTACCTGATTGTTAGTTATGAGAGAGAGGATTGTGTTTGTATCTACAAGCACACTAACCTGTTAAGATGCTTTTCAGTTTCTTTGGTGGCAACAGCTTTCAATTCCCAATCTCTGAGAAAAGAAAAATGGTCAAAAGTTAACCCAAGAAACATCCAGGACGACGCTTATTATAGAACAAAGCTGAAATATTCAATCCTTATATTCACTCTGTTTGGTTGTAAGCAGCATTTACTTGCAGTAGGTGCTACTGTGTTTCACTGTAAGGAAATATTTGTTGTCAAAAAACAATATTCTAAATGGATCAAGGCACGAGCTAAAACTAACAAATACAATTCATTTCTCTGTATTTCGTGTGACATTTCAGGTTTTAGTCCATGTGGAAATGCAAGTTAAACTGCATAACTGAGCGATGCATCCTTGTACAAGGTGAAGGAAGAACGCGTGCGTGTGACATGACAGATAAAGAATGTTTTGGTGGTGGAGGTCAAAGTTACAGACCGGGTCCTGATCGGCCATTACAGTACTGTATCTCAGCTGTTCCCTGACTTATTACAACTTAACCAACATGGCCTCTGTCGAGCTGCGTTTTTTTTTAGGTGAAATACATAAATTAAAAGGCCATTACGTGATATCAAATGACTGTCAAAGCAATTTAAATATAACATGAGTGCCGTTAACAGTGCTGTCGGTTCAGTGAGAAAAACAAAAAAGCCCCGATGCATACGAGTGCCAAAGCAAGACGTCCATGACTAGCCTTTATTTACCGATAGGGGGCGGTAAACACTCATTAACACTGCTGCAGGTTAACATTTCAATACCTGATTTTAATTAAACACAGCTACCCGCTACATTGTTGGTGATTGTGATCTTTTCACAATCGTGCTCTAGATGCAGCTCGCAGAAACATCAAACAACTGTTCACTTTGACCGCCGAGCAAGCTGCGTCGTCAAAAATTAGCATAGCCGCTAATGCTAGTAGCTGCAAAGCGGCTAACTCACTGGCGGTTCTACCTCAAACACAAACACTTTGAAATGGTTATTTCAATTTAACAACCGAACACACTTTAATCTGCTCCTTTAATTCACTCGGCAATACCGTCAAACACGCAAAATAACTCACTTTTAGAGAAACGTACGCAGAGCTAGCTAGCTAGCAGGGGTTAGTTAACTAGTGTTAGCGAAAGGTTAAACGGTTTGCAAAAACAAATATTTACAGGTTGGAATGGTTTGGTCTGTAACAGGCAAACACGACTTCACGTCTTGTGTCGATGCGTTTATAAACTGCACTGCAAATTCGCCGTCAGGGCTCTCTTGTTCGGGACAGTTACTAGTTACTAGTCGCGGCTAACTAAACAACAGCGACCCCCGGTCTCCCTGCTCCACACTCCCGTGTGTGCGTTACCTCGACGGAGAATAAAACACTGCTCTAGCACAGAAAAGCAGCCTCACCTCATTGAAGTATAAAGTGCAACAGAGTGGAAAGGAAAGCTGACGGTAAGGCTAAAGAAAGTCAACGCGTTTTGCAGCATCTACGAGGGGAGGCGTACATCCTGCGTGATCGCCATTTTCTTCAACTCGCTGCTGTTTCGTTTGTGCTGCTCTCCTCTCCTCTGTCCGCGCATGCGTGCAGCAGCGCGTGTTTCTGTTGGGGGTCGACGGCGCAGGAAGCTCACAACCACTTCCTTTGACTGACGACGAAACACTGTTTAAAAGTGGCCAAACTGTATTGAAATAAGTTTTTGAGTGTGCAAAACGAAGTAGTCGTTTTAAAACTATTGTGCCTACAGTATTGCAATTACACCAAGTCTTGTTTTCATTTTGCACCGAATGCAAAAAGGCAATTAAAACATTTAAAGTGGTCTAATAAAGAGTTCAGTCTTTATGGAGATATTTTTCTTGCTTTCACCCTCTCTCTTTTAGTTTGTTTACTACGACTGCTTTTTTTTTTTTACTCATTTTCTGTCCTCTTACCTCTGACCAAAATTCAATCTGCAGCAGATGCAGAACCTGAAAATCACGTCTCCAAGTATAAAGAAAAAATGACAAACATCTAAAAAAAATAAAACTGACTTTAGACATGCATCAGTTACTAAGCCCATTTCCGTCATGAAAAGAAGAAATAAAAGCCCAACAGGAAGTCATAATTTCGAGTTTTAAATTCATAATTATGAGAATAAATGTCATAATTTTGAGTTTTACAGTCATAATTATGGGAATAAAAGCCATAATTTCGAGTTTTAAAGTCACAATTACGAGAATAAAAGTCAGAATTTTGACTTTTAAAATCATAATTTCTACTTTTAAAGTCATAATTACAAGAATAAAATACAAAATTACGAGTTTTGAAGTCATAATTATGAGAATAAAAGTCATAATTTCGGGGTTTAAAGTCAGAATTTTGACGTTTCCGATTTAATTTCGAAATTTGTCACAACATGACTTTACACTACTGTAGCCTACAGGGATGCAACTTCCTGTCAGACACCGGTAGTGCAGCATCATATGGCTCTGTGGTAGTTTTCCTGCATAGCACATGGATTCATTCATTTAATGTATGTGTCAAACATCAATCCTTTTAAATAAAGGTATGTAATGTATACATCTTTTCATTGCCAATTTATATAGCAGTATTGAAGCCCATTTCCGCTATGAAATAAAAGCCCAACAGGAAGTCATAATTGAGTTTTAAAGGCATAATTATGAGAATAAAAGTCATATGACTTTAAAACTCATAAGTATGACTTTTATTCTTTATAATTATGACTTTAAAAGTTGAAATTATGACTTTAAAAGTCAAAATTATTGCTGAGCTTTTATTTTTTCTTTCATGGCGGAAATGGGCTTCCATAAATTACTGCCTGTCAAGTTAAGGAATTCTTGGTCCAGCTACAAGTACTTGGGTGTGCACTTGAATAATAACCTCAGCTGGGGCAACAACACCAGCCTGATCAAGAAGGAACATCAGAAACTCTACTTCGTCAGGCGGCAGAGACGAGCTGGTCTGAGAAGCTCAGTCCTCACCTCCTTCTACAGGTGTGCAGTGGAGAGCATCCTGTGCTCCAGCATCAACGTGTGGCATGGAGGCTGCACAGATGCAGAAAAAAAGCTTTGCAGAGAGTGGTGAAGGATGCACAGAAGATGTTGGAGTCAGCCTCCCCACCATCACAGATATCTACACCTCCAGATGCAGGAAGAGGGTCTCCTGCATCATGAAGGACCCCACTCACCCAGCACACACACCCTTTGCCCTGCTCCCCTCAGGCAGAAGGTTGAAGAGCATTAACCACTAGACTGAGGAACAACTTCTACCCTGAAGCTGTTAGACCCATACATTCTAAGATTATCACTGTGAAAAAGAAAAAAAATCACCAATGCCACTTTGATTGATATGTGCTGCTGATTATCCATGCTGCTGATCTCATGCTGCTGTATTCATTCATACTCATCAGCTCACACAGACTCGTTCATGCTGCTGTTGTTTGGCGTATTGTTTCTTTACTTACCGGTAGTTTAGCGTAATTCTTAGTTTACAGTACATCGACTTAGACCCTTTTGTCTGTCAAGTATGGGAACATACACAGATGACAAAAATGTGACATTTATTTTTATTTATTTTTATTTTTATTACTGTTGCTTTTACAGTTTATATTCTTCGTTTTTGGATGTAACCTTGGGTACACTATTTTGTTCCCCCTTATGTACCACACGCGATGTGAATGACAATAAAGAACCTTGAATTCTTGGGAATCATGTTGGTGAATAATCACCTTATTATTTGACAAACTGTTGTTGTTTTGGTTTTTGAATTCAGTCAAAAAATGAGAACTATTTAGGTCTAATGATTGTGAGAACACTGGTTGCATTCACTTAAATAAAATAAACAACAGGGAAACTATTACAACATTCTAAATGTAAAAATTTCCACTACAAATACTGTAGTTCTCAGAACAACAAAAATGAACAAAAAGGACACAGTATAGTAGACTATCTTTATTAATAAGTGTTTTTAGTTTGGTTTGTTGGAATTTTCTGCATTTTTTTTTCTTCGCTGAGCAAGTCTTGTAGTTTTTGCAATTTGCAAGTTTTGTTTGCTTTTTAAGACAAAAATGTTTTAAAGTTTTTTTAACTAATAGTATTGTGTTAGATTTTGCTCAGTTTTTCTAAAATAATTTTTACATTTTGCCTTTTTTTCTTTTTTTTTCCGGAACTACCAGTTTGTGTCTTGTTCTGGTCTGTTTTGGACTTGAGTACAGAATGTGGATTTTCTAGAAGTCTGACAAATTTGCTTAAAATTAGAGGCTGGCAAATTTCTCTGTGAATATGGCAAAATATGTTAATAATTCTGAACATTTATCTGCTCATTCAAAAGACTTCAACAGTCTGAGGCCTGCCTCATGTCTGTTGGCAGGCCTCATGATGAAGTCTTTTGGATGAAAGACGAAACATTTCTTCCAAAAAGAAACTGTCCGGATGACATTACTTAACATTTTTGTAATTTGTACCTGGATGATATTTATACTTACCGGTACTCTTTTTCGTAAAGAGGTCAAAAACTGCCCAACTCAGATAAATATTACAATCATTATTGAAATATGCGTATATTAAACCTCCTGTTTCCAAAAATGGTTGATGTTGTTCCAAAGCTTTCTGCTGACAGGAACAAGTGTTGGGGACTGCTCACTCTTTTACTTATCTATAATTCCTTGACATTAAATTATCAGGCATGAAAAAAGAGAGTGATATTTGTCACACACATATGAAAGTGGATTTTTTTTTTTAAGTTTTAGCTGTGATCCCAAGCTTTACTTTGCCATCATTTTGTCATGTGTGGCCTTGGCTGTTATGTAAGAAGAGAGAGGGAGTCGAGAAAGAGATAGAGAGAGAGAGAGAGAAAGAGAGAAAGATTACAGTAATGCCTAAACAACAGAGAAACAAAAACAGCATGGAATCTGCAAACGCTTCACCACTGAGACAAAGGCTGGTACAGGAGAGAGCAGAAATGTTTGTGCGTGTGTATGCAAGCAATGACCATTGACCCACCGACGGTAAAAACAACCCCCAACCTTGTTAGCAAATTACCTCCCCTTATCCTCTCCCAAATTCCCCTTATCTGTTTGTGTTTGACTGTGAGGAAGAGGCAGGGTTTTTCTGCTGCCAAGAAATTATTTTATTTGACCAAGCTTCAAAGGCAGCAAGATTAAATTGTGTTTTGTATGAAGAGGTGTGTAAACTTTCAACACTGGGGGGGGTCTTGTATATAAGGAATATCACCAATAGTTCATTTGATGGGGACACTACTGGAATTTTTAACGAAAATGGTCCCAAAAAATAATTATACTGTATGCTAATAAAATATAACAAACCTTCTTTAGCACAGAGGTTTTTTTTCTTTTAAAACATCAATTAATACACACTTCTTGTAAGCTTACACCAGTTTTACATAGTTTATTAAATGTATAAGCAAAAAAGCAAAGGTGTTAAAATGGAGCCTGGTGGAACACCCATTTTATACTTTTGGAGATGTAAATTACACCCCTTTAACTTTGATATGTTGTTTTCTAGTTTTTAAATATGAAACAAATCAGTTAATTTAAGGCACCCAAAAAGGAAGAAGTGGGTTAAGATAATGGATGGATGGATGGATGGATGGATGGATGGATGGATGGATGGATGGATGGATGGATGGATGGATGGATGGAGTATGCAACAGTTTTTTTTATATAATTTACAGCCATAGAAACAGCATTTTAAAATTGTTAAAATTGTATTTTTAGAGAATGGCTTTAAAGTGGAAAACTGAAAGTTATGCACCATAACTCATGCTCCCTGAAGGAAGGGAACGAGGTGCAACATACTTGCCATGGGAATTGCGCCCCCGCGCGATTACCTGAAGGAATACATTCACGCCTTTTACGGCAGGGGGCGTCACCCATAGTTGCCAAGTCCGCTTATTTCAAGCGGCATTGGGCGTGTTTATGGAGTCGCATAACAAATTCACCGTCACCCCGCGCCAGAATACCACCTTTTAGGTACTTAAGCGACTGACGCCCCTCCAACTGTCTCCAAAATTGCACTTCACCGAGCTTTCAGCATTGAAAAGGGCCAGCTATGTTGCACCTCGTTCCCTTCCTTCAGGGAACATGAGTTATGGTGCATATGTTGAGAGGTGAAAAACAAGGCAATAGCAAATTAAAGCAATAATTAAGAAAATAGGAAAATAGACACCCCAACATAATTTTTATTTTTGTATCTTTAATTTCTCATTGTATTAAGTTCTTTAGTGTCATTTTAGTTAGTTCTATGCAATTTCACACAAAACCGCTAGAGGCGCTGTTGCGTTGGTGGCATAGAAAGATTGAGCACACAAGAAGAAGAATAAATCTTCTGGTTGAATGTGAAAAAAGGCTCAACGTGTGTGTCTCGTCTTTCTCATACCACAGGTCAGTAAAAAATGTGTTTTATGCATATATATTAGTTTCTTGGGAGAGTTGAAAGGTTATTAAATCGAATCTCAACTAATGAGTCACGAAGTTCGTTTTATAATTGTATTGTGTACAAAAACGGGACTTGTTCATGAAGGCTAATTGGAGCTAATGCTAGCAGATTTTGTGTATGTGGTGTTGCTTAGCAACAACTGAAGGCCTGCTGAATTCACTTTGAACTTATACTTTGCACTTTGTGAGGCTGTTCTCACACAAAGGACATTTTCTGTTCTCTTTATTTATAAAATGGACATTTTGTTATGGGTTCATGAAAAAACAGAAATATTGTTATGACATTAAGTAAGTAAGTAATGGCTACATATGTGTGAAGCTTCGTAAAGAGAGACAGCATTAAAGGAGCATTGCACCTTTTCAGTTTAAAGATTAGGTTTTCTTTGTGTTTATTGCTAACAGCTAAGGTGTTTAAATATTAAAATATATTTTATTAATTTTTATTTTTTTGATAGTTAAATACAGGTCTCAGAAAAGAGGACAAGGTTTTGAATTTAAAGCACTAATTACAAAATTAATATGGTTTAGAGAAGTAAAAACTATTTGTGAATTAATTTTGTAATTTGACAGAATTCATAATGCTAAATAGAGCATGTTGAAAGAATGATTGTTTGGTTTAAATGTATATTATAGTCATTGTGTAATGTAATGAAGTTAATGGTTCTCTACTAAAGAATGTGATACCTGAAATATGTGATCTATGAAGCGTGTTTAGAGCACACAAGAAGAAGAATAAATCTTCTGGTTGAATGTGAAAAAAAGGCTCAACGTGTGTGTCTCATCTTTCTCATACCACAGCATCACACGTTGAGAGATCATCTTACACCTTACCCTCCGCCATCCAAGGTTGCAGGGTAACACATAACTTTCAGTTCCCTGTCAGTTAGGTCTCTCGGTGCAACATACTTGCTATGGGAACGTAATTCATTCACGCCCTTGAAATGCTCAGTAAAATGCCTGTTAGTGTGAACGCCTGCCTTTGACCAGAATGCTTCTCAAAGCTACTTTCTATTGTGTATTAGAAAGAACAGCCTGAGTGACATCACACACAGTAACATCCAAACTGTAGTACTTTGCAAAAGTGTTTAATGAGCTCCAGTTCGCGGCAGCACAACTGGCACGCCCTTGAACAATGACCAGGAAGTGACCAAGCCCCTGGTTGAGTGAGCGTGCACTCCAGGGGGCACTTGTTGACCTTTGCTACTGTACGCCCTTTTAATGGCCTCCATCACCCAATGTGAGAGGCGCTGTCTTGATAGGGCCTTTCCTGTAGCAGGTGCGGCAAAGCAGATGAACAGTTGGTTTGTTTCCCTCCATTCGGCTGTTCTCTGTATGTAAGTGCGTAAAGCTCTCACAGGGCAGAGAGCCTTTAGTCTCTCCTGTTCCTGAGTAAGGACAGGGCAGGTGGGAAGGAGGAGAGGTCAAAGTCTAGACTCCTATGGTTGAAGGTCAAGACCTTGGGAGTATAAGCGGGATTAGGCCTCAGGGTGACCTTTGACCCGTCAGGGGCGAATATGGTACATAACGGATGTACAGATAGAGCGTGGAGGTCACCCACGCGTTTCGCCGAGCACAGAGCCAGGAGAAGAGCAGTTTTGTAAGATAGAAGATCTATCTTAATCTTGCTCAGAGGCTCGAATGGCGGGTTGCAAAGAGCCCCAAAGACCAGGCCAAGATCCCAACCAGGGGTCAAGGTTCTGCTGGGTGGCTTGGTTCGAAGCACACCTTTCATATATCTCATTATGATTTGATGTGCTCCAGGAGTCATGTGTCCCTAGCCCTCGTGACAGGCAGAGATAGCTGCAAGGAACACTTTAATCGTTGAATAAGAACGACCATTTTCCAGTAAATCCTGAAGGAAAGTTAGTAGTTGAGCCAAGTCGCATGCATAAGAAATGATATTTCTTTCTGTGCACCAGGCTTCAAAGATGCGCCACTTTTGTGCGTATAGAGACTGTGTTGACCTGGCACGGGCATTTTGTATGGTTTTCACCACATTCTCTGGTAGGCCCGAAGCCATCAGCCTGTCCTTTTCAGCTAACAGGCTGGAATTAATTCCAGTTCCTGGCCTAAACGGCTGGACTGCGACTTCCTGTGTGAGCCTTTGAGGGTCAACCAGGTTGGGGAGTGGGCCTCCACGTTGATGTGTTAACAGACTACCCTGATCGAGTCTCCTCGAAGACAGATGGAGTCTATTAATTTTATTAGATTGAGTCGGAACAGGAAAGCTATTATTTCCCTCCAAAACAGGATTTATTGGATTGAGGGGCTGCTGTTTTTGTAAACGAGCAGATCTCCTGACTCCAATTGTTGTCTCACCCAGCTGGGATACTGTCGTGTGGGAGCAAGTTTGATGCAGCTTTGTGAGGAAAGTCACGTGCTGCTCTTTTACCGCTCGAGCGTTGCATGTCCTTCATGAATAATAAAGGGGCCGCTGCAACGTGTGAACGTGGAGATGGTCCTTTGTTACCGGCAGACTTAAGATCATTTGTTGATAAGGAGCCCAGTTTCCTTTCAAAATCAGGAGGAAAATTCTGGTTCGACCCCGATCCGTTTACACACACAGTCACGTGATCACAGCCACTGTCTTGAGAGTGTGAAATTTGTGTCTGCCTTGGGGTATCCGACGTGCTCTCCTGTGGTGCGAACATGTCACGTGTTCGTCTGGTTAGCGTATTGGCCGGTCCCTTGCTCACCATGGAGCGGGAGCTGGAACACGTGCCCTCTCCCACCTGTCTTTGCGAAAGGTGGAGGGTCTGTTTGCAAACGCCTCTGGGTCTGTCCACTGGAGACAGGTCCTGAGGCACCCTGCTGGGGCTTATTGAAAAGACTGACACCCCATGAGCCGTGAGGGAGGGGGATGTGCCCCCCCCCTTTATGACGGCTGACAGGCCAGGGAGGCCCGTACTGTTGACATTATTTGTGTTGGTGTGTTTTTTTTTATCGTCAATAAAACAGGGATGTACTGTTTTATGAGTTTTATTGGTGCTTATGTGCAACGACATACATGATTTAATGTCACTCACAGCAGGGAGAGCATGGTTTGTGCATGCAACAGAATTATCAGCCATTTGTACTTTGCTACAAATAAAGTCTGAACAAGGTGCGAACCAGTGGCGGCTCGTGACATTTTCACCAGGGGGGGCTATACAGGGAATCCTCGAGTTACGTCAGGGATCCGGACCTACGAGTGTGACTTAGGTCGATTCTGCCGTATCTCGCGGACCAAAAACATGTGCCTGTCGTAGGTCCGCATTTCTGACGTAGGTCGCGGCTATACCGTTAACGGAGCGACGCACACACATTTAACGGCATGAGACTGAACAAGCGGACATCCTGTGCCATAAACATGCACAGAACTTTATTTACAAACACTTACATAACACATTATACCACACATTCATCCATAAACACACAAAACCAGTACAGCATGTACTGTACAGGTACAGTACTGTAATGTTTTTTCCAGCACAGACAAAGCATACAAAATACTGTACAGTACAAATCTCTTCCTGAACAGTTCTCAGCCATAATCTGCAAATGAGTTCAACCATGAAACATGAACACTTCTCTTTGAGCAGGAGCTGTTAACATCAAAATCCAGCAAATCAGCAGGAACTCCCATCCATTCATCCATCCATCCATCCATCCAGCAGCAGCAGCACCAGCTTATTGACATGAATCAGCACCAAATCAGCCGAAAATCACATCCATGCAACCATCATGTTTTTGAAACCAGTGCAGTCCATGTGGTGTTTGTGTGCAGTCCATGTGGTGTTTGTGTTTGTGTGCAGTCCATGTGCATGAAAAAGTCCATGAACTCTAAAAAAAGCTAGAAGCAGCAGAAAAAGGAAACAAGGAAACAAAATGTCCTTACTTTGACTGAAGTGTAGGTAGACACTGATGTTTTTCTCAAGTTCAAACCTGGATCAGATGGAACTGCTTAGCCAGTGCTCAACCATGAATGATGGGAGCATTTTAGGCCAGGTGTGGGCTCAGTGGTGTGGTCCTGATGTGAGCAGTTCTGTCCATCAGAACAGGTGTTTTTTTGTTTGTTTTTGCAGCAGTCATACATGCAGAAGGTGTTGACACAGGTGATGGATGGAGGCAGATGGAAGGACACCAGAGACAGGCAGGACTGATGTCCTGGACGACAGAGGCAGGACAGAGTGGACACACGTCCATCCATGAGGAAAGTCCACGATGTGAGCTGTGAAGAAATAACAACAACACAAAAGTGAAAGACTATTATTGAAAGACTATTGAAAGACTGTTCAGTACAGCAGGACAGATTCTCTCTCCCTAAAGAGCCAGACATGGACTCAAAAACTTTGAAAACCAACTTCTTCTGAACTTGAACAAGAAATTCTTGCTGCAATATTAAAATGTGTCAGTTCATGGGATGTTAGGAGACAAGAGATTTCTCCAAATGTCTCGACACTCAGGTCCAAGTTTTGAAAATGTTGTCAGGAAGTTAAAGTATTGTTCATTGTTGATCCATTACAAGATTGACTAGACAATATTTTAACTAGAGTTGATGACAAACGAGTTGAAGTGATCTATTCCTTTGTTAGTTGTGTCTAATGCTCCTTTTTTCAAACAGACAACTTTTACTTAAATGTGTTTACTGCAGTTAAAATGACACATTGGTTTTATTTTGTGTTAAATAAAAACTTTCAAAGGTATAATCATTCCTCTTTCTTATTTTGCTTAATTGTATTTAACTCATCACTGAAATTCTGACACACAGAATCAAAAGTCCAAGTGTGAACTGTGTCACAGAGTAAACACAATAAAAACATGCATTATCTGCAGCATTGTTCATTAAAATGGCTCAACACTATTAATGTATTACAGAAAATATGCATACAGTACGCACACTTAATGGTATTGTAGACCATTGCATTAGTTAATACATTCAGCAAGTACTTTTACTTTAATACTTTAAGTATTTTTAAAAGCAAGTACTTATTTACTTTTACTTAAGTAAAAATATTAATATGGTACTTCTACTTTTACTAGAGTAAATTTTTGTCTGTTTATTTGTACTTTTACTTAAGTACAGTGTTTGAGTACTTTCTCCACCACTGGTATTATTACAGTATTTGGGTACCGTGCGGTGGCGAATCCACTTCTCAGAAACATCCAGGCTGGACCAGAGGATCCCCTCATTATCACCTCCTGCCATGTCCTCCTGTACAGTGGAAGAAAAATGTTTCAGGGCTGCTACAAACAGGTTCATAAAACCATCTTTTTTGGTAAATGCAAATGCTTATTGTCAATTACCATGTGACGTGTGCTGCTGACCACTTGACCAGGTCACCCTTGTAAAAGAGATCTCCATCTCAACGGACTCTACCTGGAAAAATAAAGGTGATTGATTGATATAGCAGACATCTGGTGAATATAAAAGTTTATATTGTCTGATATTTAACAGGTTTGACTTCAGCTCAACTTTTGTACACAAGCTTGAGTTAAAAACATGAACATCTGATAATCATAACATTAACACATGAACATCTGATAATCATAACATTAACACACAACAACTGACAATCATTATATTAACACACGAACATCTGATAATCAAAATATTAATACATAAACACCTGATAGTCATAATATTAAACACATAACGTTTAGAAAACACTTTTGTAACATCTAGTTGAGAGCCATATCAGAATAGTAATAAGCATCCCTTAGCAAAAAGAAGTATACTTAAAGTTCACTTTTTTAAGTATACTTGAGTATAAGTATAAGTATATCAAGTATACTCCACACTATGTACTTGTAGTATACTACAAGTATACTTTTTTAATACCTCTTCGGACTGATTTGGGACACTTTTAGTTTATAAAAAGTATACTTTGAGTATACTTCCTTATATACTTCTAGTTTATAATTCGGTTTTCTTAAGTATACTTTAAGTGTACAACAAGTATACTTTTTATATACTGCCGTTGCACTAGTTATATACTTGTAGGTCATAATCAAGTTTGTTGAAGTATACTTAAAGTATACTATTTTGTATACTGCCGTTGCACTAGTTATATACTTGTAGGTCATAATCTAGTTTGTTGAAGTATACTTAAAGTATACTATTTTGTATACTGCCATTGCACTAGTTATATACTTCTAGGTCATAATCCAGTTTGTTGAAGTATACTTAAAGTATACTATTTTGTATACTGCCATTGCACTAGTTATATACTTGTAGGTCATAATCTAGTTTGTTGAAGTATACTTAAAGTATACTACTTTGTATACTGCCATTGCACTAGTTATATACTTCTAGGTCATACTCTAGTTTGTTGAAGTATACTTAAAGTATACTATTTTGTATACTGCCATTGCACTAGTTATATACTTCTAGGTCATACTCTAGTTTGTTGAAGTATACTTAAAGTATACTATTTTGTATACTGCCATTGCACTAGTTGTAGTCCACATTTCACTTTTTAGAATTTCTAAAACTAATACCATGTCATTTTAAATGTAAGGTTACACTTGTAAGTTTGCTTAGCAATTCCTTGTTGAATACTAGCTAAAATTAGCTAAAATTTACTTCCTAAAGATAACCCAGACTACACTGTAATGTGTTCACAAAGTCACAAGACAAAATCCTGATAACTTCAGTCTTTTTATATAGCATTAAAATTCAGTTAAAAAACAATGTCTATAGTGGAACAATATAAAAAACAAACCACTTCACAGCTTTAAAAATTGAAATGTAAAGGTGCACATTTAACTTAAATGTCCAAATGTAAACAAAACAAAGTCAACAGCAAAACGTGCATTTGCTTGAAAAAATAAGCAATACAGTAAGGTACACTCCAACTGGAAATCGAAGTCCTTCCTTTTCGGGTTAAGGCAATTGCGCATCTTTGGAAAAATTGCACATCCGGAACAAAATTGCACACCCGGAAAAAAAAAATTCACTTCTTTCAACAAAAAAAAAAAAAAAAAGAGAAAAAAAAACATTCTTACTGGATTAGTTCTTCTTTTCATTTTGTTTCTTGACATAGTTTATGTTGTTGCATTTCTTCCTTATGATTCTTCTCACATCCTGCATGGTGGTGTCAGGGAACTTTGCGTTGGTGTAGACTGAATGAAAAAAGACACACAAAAAAATTACTCTAATGTTATACCATTGTTTCAGCATAGTTACTATGACATCAAACATCTCCTTAAAATAAATCTCTTGCTTTCACGAGTGATGCACAATAAATGTATAAATATTATTATTATTCGGTAATTACCGTATTATTAGTAAGTAAAAGTTTATTTATAGAGTGCCTTTCGCAGAAATGAAATTCACAAGGTGCTGTTCAACAATTATCAAAGACGAAAGAATTATAGAACAATTACATTCCAGTTAAAGCATTTATGATAAAACATGTACAGGCATCAGTCAATAATTAGCACCAGCTCTAAGTCAGCAGAAACAGAAGAACAACAATAACACGAAACTAAGTTGTGGTCTCCGATATTTTATTTAATAACTTAATATCTACCTGCATTTGAATTTTATTGAAAACTTCATTTAATATTTGATTTACGCAATGTTTTGAATTTTGTTTGACCTGTTGCACAATTTAGCCTGTGTAGAGTGTTAATGTTTCTAATCTGTAAAAGATTGTGTTAGTAATAGCTGGTAAATTTAAAGGTTCAGTATGTAATTTCTGGAACACGCTGGAACTTAGGAAAATTTTGAACAGAGACACGTTTCTGGTCCCTTCCCCTCAGAGCCATATGGCTCTGTTACCCCTTGCTCTGCTGAAATTCAAATTCAAGCTCTGTTTTTATTGGCTGATTCGAATTCAAGCTCTGTTTTTATTGGCTGGTTACAAACTCTGTTTTTATTGGCTGGTTAACGGCGTGTCACTGTGGCTTTTTAGAAATGCTTTCAGAGAAGCAAGGGGACAATAGTTTTTTCAGAGACTAGTTACTTGTCTAAAATCAGTACCGGGTATGTCAGGAGGTAGTGACAGAGTGAAGAAATATGTTAAAAATATATTGTTAGAAAAGTTACATACAGCTCCTTTAAGTGCTTTACTTTTTGTCTGAATAGTTGCTGCATTGTGCTGCAAATTATCTTAATTCTTCCCTTGAAAAAGAAAGGTAAAACAGTTTTATATCTAACTTAAGTTGGTTTTATGACTCAGTTTTCCCAAATCATGTAGCCTGTAGTGCTCAAATCCAATTCAATCAATATGTTAGTGATTGATATTTATAGGTGATTGTATCGCAATACGCATTAACCTGATCAGAGAATCTCATGGAACATTATTCATAAAAAGGAGAAAACGGTAGGAATTAATTTTAGAATGATTCTTGTCCAACATTATATGCACTCACCAAGTATAGCGTCAAGCAATGTGTTGTCCAATGGTGGCTTTGACTCCAGATCTTTATGGGCCCCTGACTGCCTCCCAGTCAAACTGGAACTGGACAACACTTCTCTACCGTGGACTAGCACAGCGAGATCTCCAACAAACACAGCTGAGTTTGTAGTTCGTAGAGACCTTAGCTTTCGTCTTGGGACTTGCACATCATGGTCTGGCACAAGAGGCACCTAAAAACATATGAATGTCATTATCCATTCCAAATAATGATTACACATTTACAGTACCGTATTTGGAAATATAAAGTATATATTCATCAATGCATTGAATATGTCTAAGCCTATATTCTATTGATTTATACCATCATCTGGGGGCATAATTTTATTTCCGAATTATCCATCATTAATGGCATTTTCTTTCTAGTTTGTGTGTAATCAAAAGTTGTAGAAGGAAATTGTATTTCAAATTATTCTCTACATGGATCAATAACATACAGTATCCATGCATTCAGAGGTTATTACCATGTCATCCGGGTCAGACAGCACTTGAAGATACGGAGCAACTGGTGACTGTACAGATGGTGTGGGTGTTGACTGGTTGGATGCAGGAGCTGAGATCTGACTGAGCACATCTTTCAGCTGTTTCACAACAGCTGGAAGCTCTGTAAAAAAACATAAAAACAGGGGACAAAGGAACAAAAACTGTCACTACTGTGTTTTGAGACCATTAAAAATAAAGATTACATTAGTCATTTGTGCATTGAAGAGCTGAACTAATTAAGGAGGAACAGGAAGTAGGAGGACATTGAATAAGGCAAATAGAACATTCAACCAAGGTGTTCTCCATTTTCCACAGTTTTAAAAAAGTCTTATCATTCACTTAAATTACTTTCAAGAAATTACCTCTCATGGCATCTAACATTTCATCCACACGGTCGTCTCTTAATTTCTGCCTGAAGCCTTTCTATTTTGTCCTGTGCCACACTCCAGCTTCTGGGCAGCTGCTCCTCGTCTGATGATGCCTCATTGGAGTTACTGGTACACATCTACAGGACAAAACAAAAACAACAAAACAACAACAAAAAAGAATCATGTGGCAGCATAACTCACACAGGTTATTGCATCAACTCAAAGTTAAAATATAGTTAATATAGTTAATATTTTTACCTCTGAAGTCTTGTTTTCCAGTTGCCTCTTCAGCTCATTTATACGGTTCGCCGATTCTGTTTCTGTACTGGTTGCTCTTATTTTTTTCTGTCAAAATTAGAATTTATTTTAGATTTGTATTTTCACTGCACTTTTTCTACTTCAGTTCTGAAACAGAATATTTATTGATGAAGCTACCTTCTTTGGTTGAACTTCATGATCTTCCTGTTCCACATCTTTCCACTTGTTGTTTGGCTTACACTTTCTCTTTGGTGTTTCTTGCCAGATATCTTCCCCTTCTATAAATGCTTGTCTCTTCTTGCAGAGATCACTGTAGTTATCTGTGTAACAAACATCACATTAAAAAAAGCTTGACTGACAAATTCCAAAAGCGATACCGAACACATGCAAGAGGAAAAAAAGTGCTATCAAGAAAGCAGACATTCCACAACTTACCACCAAACAATAAAACCTTTGCTGGAAAATAGGCAGGAGGATCTGACTTTTTTCTGCCTTCATTTTACATCCATCCATCCATCTTCATCTTCCAAATCAGGGCACTGAGTTATTGATTTTGGACATCGTCGCTGGTCCTCAGTAATCCACAAAGTCTTCCCAACTTCCACAGTCTTGTCCTTGAAGTAATAAATGGCAAATGCCATTTTGTGAAGCCAATCCTAAAAACGCTTTTTCCGACGATGAGACTTGTTTGTTTGTTTGTCCTCCTCGCTGTGAGAAAAAGAAGACGCAGGAAAATGTGCGGGAAATTTGAAATTTGGTTCCCTATTGGCTGCCGGGGAGGGAGGCGGTCACATGAACGAGAAGTGAAAGTTAAAGTCACGCGATATTTTAAAACCGAGAACAACAAAGAAGGTAGCTGTTAGCTCATCGGAAATAACATGGCGAAACGTCGAGGACCTTATCAAAGATATTTGGAGGATTACAAAGCAGAAATTCCAAGAAGTACCAGGCACAGATGGAAATAAAAAGTAAGTATCAGAATGAAGTCTGCAACGATTTCATGTTTAATGTTTACGATCATAACACATCACCAGCAGCCTATAGCTGAGCTAGCTAGCTAGCTAGGCTGCTGTGAGGTTAGAGAGTTTCACATGCATTAAGTGTTCATTTGCACATTTTTTGCACTTTTATATCGTTTTGCCGGTTTAATAATAATAATAAAAAAAAGAAGAACACTTGTCTGAAAATGTCAGGCTGAAATACAATATTTTTAAGCTATTTTTTTATTTTATTTTTTTCCCCCTGGTAACTTGTCTTTTTTTATTTCATTGTGTAAGAAATAACAGCATAACAAGTTATGCTGTTATTTCTTGTGGTGTTTGTTATATTTGCTTCATTAAAAAAAAAAGAAGAAAGACAAATACCTGCATTAGGTTCAGCTCTCAGCTGCAGAGGAGGAGGAAGCTGGAGGATGAAATGTTGATTCTTAAATTTGTGTTACTATACTGTATATTTTTATAAAACTAATCGCAAATTAAAGTCAGTCTGCATTAGTACATGTGTTTAGAATTTCACGTCCCATAACGTTTTATCTGTCTCAAAAGGAATAATTTTAAATGCAAAATAGTTTAATGATTTCTCAGTTTGTTGCTGTATTTAGTGCATTATTTTCTTATCAGCTGGCCAATATTTTGGTGTGGGAAGAATAACGGAAATAATTTTTATTATTCATTTTAGTTTCTTTGTTTTCTTGTTTCTATGTTAAAAGTGCATTCAGTATGCTCATGGACAATAAAATGATTAGAGTTATAACTGATGTTAACACTTTACCTTTACAGGGCTGAGCAGAACTACAGGACAACATGCAAGATCTCAGGGATCAGTCTTTTGCTTCCCACAGAGATGTTAGAGATGAAAGGTCCTCCACTCAGCAGGTAATGATGACATGAGCCTGGTTTATACAGTATTTTGAGTAGTTGATGGAAACTTTGTCTCCTGCTGATGTTAATAGAACAAAACTGAACTTGAAAGTGTAACTGTTAGATTTTGGCCAAACCTTGATTTTGTGGTCTCCAAGAACAACACAAATATATGCTTGTAGTACGGTACGGTACATGCATTTCCTTTCATATCCACCACTACACTAATAATAGCATTTTTACTTTGACACTACTGCCTCACTTTCTGTAATGTTATCCTCAGCAGAGTTGGTCTGAAGCAAAACCGTTTTTTCCACTCTGTACCGACCTATTCAGCATGAAGCTCTTTTGTTTATATATACTGTATATATATATGAATATATATGATGTGTGTGTGTGTATACATATATTTATCTGGATATACAGTACACAGAGAGAGGGTTGATACTTTGTCCCACAGGACTTGATATAGCACTGATATAGACTTGTTCATCCCAAAGATCCAGTCCCCCGGCACAAACAGCAATATTGTGTATGCTGTTCAGTGTCAGGAGGGCTGTGATCAATCTTATATCAGGGAAACTAAACAGCCACTGGCCAAAAGGATGGCCCAGCACAGAAGATCAACATCATCAGGTCAGGACTATGCAGTCTACACTCATCTCCAGGCCAGCGGTCACTCTTTCAGGGAGGAAGATGTTCACATCCTTGATAGAGAGGAACAATGGTTTGAGAGGAGTAAAGGAGGTCATCTTTGTGAAAAGAAACCGTCCATCATTAAACAGAGGTGGAGGCCTCCGGGCTCAACTGTCCCCCTCTTACAATGCTGTTATTGCTAGTATCAGGGTTGCCAGATCTCCAGACTGAAAGAAGCGATCAGCTCCTTCAAAACAAGCACAAACAAGCGACTCGCTCTTTCAAAAAAAAAAGCCCAAAAAAAGCCCAGCTGGCAACCCATCCCATCCATCCATCCATTTTCTTCCGCTTATCTGGGGTCGGGTCGCGGGGGTAGCAGCCTAAGTAGGGAGACCCAGACTTCCCTCTCCCCAGCCACTTGGAGCAGCTCCTCTGGGGGAATCCCAAGGCGTTCCCAGGCCAGCCGAGAAACATAGTCCCTCCAGCGTGTCCTGGGTCTTCCTCTGGGTCTCCTCCGGATGGGACATGCCCGGAACACCTCACCAGGGAGGCGTCCAGGAGGCATCCTAACCAGATGCAACCCATCCCATTGTGTAAAAAAGGCCGTTTTAAACAGCTTATTTGTGATCCATTTTGTCCTTCTATTGTCAATCTGTAGAATGCCAGTCATGATGACTTCAACACAGATTGTCACATGAGTAACACTTCGACAAGTGGAGAGGAAGACATCAATTCCAGCAGTGACAATGAAGATGAGCCCCACACTGAGAATCCTACCATAAGCATGTGGGATGTGGACAATTCTGAGGTAAATGCACTGTTGCAAGTTGAGGTTCATATGTATTTTCTATATTCATTTGTCTCCTCCTTAATGCAGTCTTTTCTTCCAACCTGTAGAATGAAGAAGCCCTGTCATATTCTGATGAAGACTTGACTGATGCTGCTAATAATCAAGATGAAAAACATGCTGATGATGATGTGATGGAGGGGAATACAACTAGAGAAAACACTGCAGAACTTCCAGTGGTATGTAGACAGTAGTTCAATAAAATTTGTAGTACCGTAGTTGTTGTGGGTTCATTAGGTGCAATTATAGCATTTAGACACAATACTACTACAGCTTACAAATTAGAATAATAACAATAATATAATAGAAATAAGTTTATACCCAAATGCAGGGCATTGTGACAGCATGCAGCACAAGTAAGGCAGCAGTTTGAAAAAATAGGAAAATTCAAATACTGTAGCCACTGTTGAACTCAAGCCACACAAAGACGTTTTTCTATATTTTTAGTCCAAATATTGTAGATTTATACAATTTTAAATGGAAATTTCAAATTTAGCTCAGAAATAGAAAGGTATAACAAGTGTAATATGTTAAACAACAAGACTGCAAAACCCCTTTTTAAATTAATTTTTGTAAACTTTAGGAAAATCAATATTTAGCCAATGCACCATGATGTGAGTTATAAGGTGAAAAATACTTTATGCTAGACTGACATTATTCATTAAGTTTGCTTTACATTTATACATGTTTTTTTTTCATATATTTTTTCCTATAGGGCAGTGAAGACCAAGCAGATGGTGACAAGCCCCTGTATCCTGGTGCACCTGTTTCAAAGGGAGAAAGTTTATTGATGCTCATGTCGTATGTGCTGCGGAACAATTTAACAGGCAAAGCACTAACTCATTTACTGGAAATGTTCAACCTAATGTTTCCAGGTCTGATTCCACCCTCGCATTACCTTTTCCACAAAGAATTTGGAGGTTCGTCCCTGTCTGAAGTTCACTTTAATGGTGAAAAATGTAAAGCATACCTTGGCATTAGTGCACACTGTCCATCTCATTGTACCTTTTGCAACACTGAGTTTGATGCCATCAGAAGTTTAAAAAATGGCTTCTTCTTTCTTGTAATTCCACTCCATACACAGATCAAACAACTTCTGCAGGAACATGATGTCAGCCTTACTGGAAAATACATATCCATTGGGGTTTTAACCGACATACAGTCTGGTGAAGAGTACTGTA